>JAJHUR010085125.1:0-17236 GCA_027495735.1 Lutjanus campechanus | reverse complement strand
GGAGAGCATAGGGGCATCTTATTTTTGTGTGTTGATGTGGGCATGTGTATGATGTTTGCCAGGTCCGTGAGTGTACATGCTGACCTGGAGTCGGGTAGGGTTTAGGTAGAGAGTAGAAATGAATGATTTCATTTCAAACATGGATATGTATTTATAGATATTATCAATGTAATTTGCATGCAAGATAGGTCCACCCAAGCAGCAGATGAAAAAAAATCATCCTGCGGCAACACTTCAAATGTAGCCCAAGTCCACAGAAATAACGTGGACATGGCAACCCTGGTTTTAGTGTTCATTCTGTAGGTTAACCCGTTCCATAAAGTAAAGGGAAAAGAAGCCACAGTGTTACATGCTAACACAGCGTTAGCATGCTGTGATGCTAATGTGGCGATTCCCGCAGGCTAGGACAATATTGTCCTGATGTTGTAATTTTGAAGGACAGTCAAGAGACACTATGTGAACATTAAGCCTCATTTGAAACCAACTAAATAACAAGAGTAACGGGTCGAATGCCAGTAACTACCTTTGAATGTTGCTTTCGTGAAAGGTACTGCATTAGCTTTGTTGTTGTACGGTGATTGTGTGTGTGTGTGTGCGCAAGTTTGTGTTTGTGTTGCTGATCCATGTAAATTTAATTGATAGACACGTCCTCAAGATAACGATATAGCTATGTGCAAATAAGAAATGGTCAGGTGCAACATTGTGTAAGTAAGAGTAGTACCCAGCAGCTAGCTTGCTCAGACCATAAACTGAGGCATTGAGGTGAGATCTACAAATGACGTTACACTTAGCATTACTACACCAAATTAGTACACTGCGACAGTCCTAGAGGAATCATTAAGAAATTTTAATTTTGATACTGCAAACACTATTGTGTATCAACCTGGCTATCTTTACAAGGATGGGATGTTCTCTGTTGTTATAGAAAAGTAGCCTAAGTAAATGTCAAAATATTCAAGAAAGCAAGAAATATTCAGTGTTTCTGCTGGGAACATTTATCTGTGATAATTAGCCTAGCGTTTCACACAGCGCTGCTGTGAAGAATGCATGAGGACACTCAAAGAATCAAGAATCATTAAAGCCACTGAAAACTAGATTATGTGGGCTCACATTTGATTGACAACTGCCTCAGGTGTCTCAACATGTCCCAAGCTGCGTAATGTCCTGATGTGAACCGCTAAAGACACAGGCAGCAGCAAGGCACATTTTAGCCACCTAAACAAAGGACCGCCTAAAAAAATCAATATGGGTTTAAATGTTTGCTGTATGTAGAACATGTTTGCAGCTTTACTTTGTTGTCAGACAGCGTTTTCCAACGGGGAATTGAAATCACCATCTCTGCTGTCTTTACAACCACCAGATTCCATGGACACAAACAGTCTTTTTACATCAGAGGACACAGGAATTTTACGACTTTGTGTTTGTGTTAGTTAGTTAGTTTGTGTTATTGTTTGACTTTGGTGTGACTTCGGTGTTGTGACAAGGAGTTTTCTGGCTATGAAGAGAGCACAGACAATGCTTCAGTTTGCTGTCGGTACAGGGTGTCTAACAGCAAAGTAAAGTGGGGAAAAAAGAGTATATCTAAGTACATCGTACATCGTACACTCAAACCAATATTGATTCCAGCCAGGTTAAATCACTGTTTGTGTTAAGGGAGTGATATAACAGCTTCAGGTCCCTTTAGAATCAGACAGCAGCTGCAGCAGCGTGAACAGAGAAGTTTTGTTGCACCAACATAGCAACTGACATGGATTTTTTTATGATTGGTTTGTGGAATTAATTACATTACACTGTCATCAAAGTTTTTGCTCAGAAATTTATCATGAACATTTTTCATGATAAATTTCTGAGCAAAAGCTTTGATGACAATATTTAGAATTTGGATTGAATCTGATTTCTACTACTTTTTTTTATATGCTTAGTATTATGTACATATGACCATAAATTAAATGGTTAGAAGACTATAAGTGGATGGGTTGGGTTAACAGCAGAATCAGAATAAGAATTGTTCAAATCCAACAACTGTCACTTTCCCAGTCTAAAAAAAATCCCGAGTCACCTCTGAAGAGATCCATTTGTGTCGCTGCACTATTTAAACACAGGCTCCTTTGTGGAAATTGGACACTTAAAATTGCTCTTTTGTGGATGCCACATGCCGACTTCTATTATAAACTCACTAAAAGTGGAAGCTATTTCCGGCTATATCTGGAAAAAAAAGCCAAATTGCGCAGGACTGCAGCGAACAGAGCACCCAGCTGACCCATTCAGCGTTAAGGCTTTGACTGCAGCTGTTTTTATATTTGTCAGCCAGTTTACAGGCACCTTTTTCTTTTCATTTTCTTCCCGAGCAGCAATCTTTCTGTTTTCCTGAAACTGTGAGAGGATTCTCCGAGAAGAGAGAAACATTCATTTCAGTGTCTCCACTTGATAAGATCATAGGTGACCTTTTCAAAACAACTTACTGCTCAACTGGCCTGTTGGCCTATTGATATTCTTTATTGCTCTTCCTCTAAGCCTCTGGCTCTCCTGCAGTGCCTCCCACTTGTCAGGGGAATATAAAGTCC
This sequence comes from Lutjanus campechanus, assembly GCA_027495735.1. Classification (NCBI taxonomy): domain Eukaryota; kingdom Metazoa; phylum Chordata; class Actinopteri; order Lutjaniformes; family Lutjanidae; genus Lutjanus; species Lutjanus campechanus. Next base: position 14,672 of record JAJHUR010085125.1, on the reverse strand, counting down.
AAAATATTTGTGCAGTTTGCAGTGACTTGGGGTTTTGTTGCCTCTTTCTTACATGACTCACTCCCCATAAAGCGCGGCAGGATGATATTTCAGCCTCTAAACTGTCCCCACACTCTCTCTGCAATTTGGAGGAGGATTTGTGGCCGCTTGACTCGGCTGTATCGGCTGTGTCCTGGTGTCAAAGTGTGAACGCTGTCAGACAGGACTATGAGTCAGGGATGGCGTCATGAAGGCACTGCAGTGGTCCTCGGCCCTGGGAATACATGTGTGGTGAGGTGCCAGGGTAACAGGCTATTTTATGGCCATAACAGCAGTGATGCCATCAGGTGATTATGGAGGTAGAATGATATGAGTCATTATTGGACTGGAAAGACCTTTTGTAGCGGGAACATTTTGTCTGTAATGTATGTATGTCTGTTTCAGCAGTCCACTTATATAATGCACATTTACTTTTTTTTTAAAAGCTACTCTACTTCTGTAACTACAAATGATTACAGCTTTATTTTCACTTGTGTCTGGAATAATCCTGCAACAGGTTCATGACTTTTTTCTTCCTACTGCTTTCACACAAAAGGCTGTTTGCCCAATTTTGCTGCTTCTGAATGGTTTAACACAGTCGCCTCTGGAAACTGCCTTTTCTGCAAGTTCAGATCCTCCTTTAAACTCTCCACACTGAACGAATTTCATCTCTGAGAGAATCACTGCATGCACGTACAGTGTACAGTGCTGACAAAGTCACGTCAATCTTCAGTTCAGACCTGCCAACCCTCCTGTTTTTCCTGGGTTTTTTACAGAATTTCAAATTCATGTACCAGTGCCTTCCCTTCCTTGTTGTTGTTTCTCATGGGTAATTTACATGACCCTCAAACCGTATCGTGAATAATTGCCATACACAGATCCAAAAGTTTTGCATGTTCGTCTGACATCACCCATGTTGCTAGATAGTCTGTGAAACAGTCTACACACACACACACACACACACACACACACACACACACACTCCAGTAGAGGTGGGAATCTCTCGGCTCCTCGTGATTCAGTTCGATTCCAATTCAGAAGGCTACGATGCGATTATAAATTATTTTCAGTGCATCTTGATGCATCCAAATTTGTGATTTTTACACATTTATTTTTCTTAATAGTGTGACTACTTATTACTTTTAAGACATTGTGTATTTGTAATGATCCACAATTAGTTTAGACACAACTTGCATACAGTGTGGCTCATATTCCCATATATGCGTGAATGTTTTATACTGTGTATTTTGACACACAAAGCCACATAAAGACAACACAGCTTCCTTCAGTTTGTGTCCCTGTGAAGGTAATTCCTTGTTTGCATGCGTCCTCAGAGACCTGTGCTGTCGCAACAACGCAGGGGCATCCCTGCTGTTGCTGTTGTTTGTCTAGTGCCTGCTCACCTGCATGTGTGCTCACCTGTCTCTCTCTACATATCCACCCCCCCCCCCACCCCCCCTACCAGAGAGGTGAAGCATCATGGGGAAACACAACAGCAAGCTGGCTCCAGAGGTCCTGGATGACCTGACCAAGAACACTGAATTCAACGAGGCAGAGCTCAAGCAGTGGTACAAAGGCTTCCTCAAAGACTGTCCCTCCGGCATCCTCAACCTGGAAGAGTTTCAGCAGCTCTACGTTAAGGTGAGGGTGAGGTCGAGGGAGGAAAGAGACGTGAAGTCATCATGGCAGCTGATTATTCAGTAATAAGCAGGGCTGGGGTCTTTACACAGTGTTTTTAATTGCTATTTCCTGCATTGCCTAAAGTGGATATTTTCCATAGTTATATAAAATGAAAAAAAGTTACATGACTCAAAAAATTGTTGGGTTGTTACATAGAAAGCTTATATTACCATGGCTGACTAATCGCCCTGCGTTTGGGGCACAGAGAGGAGGCGGAGCCAGTGACTCTGTTGCTGCCTGAAACATTCTGGAGCCTTTGAGATGGCACGACGCCAGAGAGAGGCTGTCTGATTTTCCATGAATGCACAGGGGTTAAAGATATTTTTAAATTCGATTTAGATTTGCATATCCTCTCTTTCTCTCCCGCTCTGTTCTAAAGTGCAGAGAAAACAACTGTGGCGTGTACTTAAAATATCAGTTTGTCACAGTGATTGAGAAACAGTTGCAATTTTCAAAGTGTTGATATAAGGCTGTAAACTTACCTGACTGATAAGCGTCAGAAAATGGATGGACAAATTGTGTCTTTCAACCAACAACTACCATTCCTTGGACTGGCTCCTTTCTGTTAAAGCCTCTGGAAATTTGGCTTGAAGTAGTAAAAATATATATACGATATCAAAGTTGAGTGTCTCACAAAAATCGGAGATAAAATGAACATTCATAAACTATAAGAAAAGCCAGTTCAACAAACAGCTCATTTTGCTGTTAGACTGTGTAGGCACATCAGATCATGTTTTGATTGACATCCTCCTGAGGAGTGCTGGTGTAGGAAGCTAAGCAATGTTCTGATGTGGACGGGGGCAGCAGCAAAATGTCTTTTAGCTGCCTAAAAAAAAAAGAAAATCTCAACATCAGTTTAAGTGTATGCTGCGCTATTTAAAATGTTTTCACCTTTTTAGTTTGCTGTCAGACAGGCTTCTCTGATGGGAAACTGAAGCTGTCATATCACTCTCTTCAAACTTCTTTGACATGATTAGTCATTTAACTTCACAGAACATGGAGGTTTCTGGACTACCACTGCCTCGATCAGTTAATAAGTTTGTGTTATTGTGTGACTCTGGTGTTTTAACAAGTTAGTTTTGATCCAAATGTTGTTGTTGTTTCTTGCTGTGGATCGGGGCTGTGGCAGACGAGTAACTCCTGTGTTCTGTGAAGTAAAATTGCTGGTGTTACGTTTTTATCAGAGGTGTTTTTTGTCAAGGTGTCTGGGAAGATGCAACAACTTCAGCTTCATATTGTTAAGTTGGCTCAGTCTCAAAAAGGCAGATAAGGGAGTGGAGTCTAAACCTGATTAAAATGAACCATTCTAATACTATTTAGATGTTTATTATTATGTACTACTTATGTACTGTATTATAAAGACCCTAAACTGGTGGATTTGGGTTTCCAGTGGCTGTAAAACACAGTTAACCCAACAGATATTCATAAGACAGTCTTGTTATTAACCCTGAAATGAAAGATTGATCCTTAAATGCATGGCTGTTTTGCCAAACATTTCAACATACCATGGGTCTACAGTGAAATCTTATATATGTAACACAGATCAAGCAACAAAAAATAACATCGCTGCCAGTTTTCATCACTCTTAAGTTCATTTTCAAAACTGACACCTTTCAGCAGAGCCTGTTATTATTTCTGTTTACACACTTATTGTATTGTGCTACACAGAACTGCAACTGCTCAGTGACACTACCAAGAACAAATTACTCAGCACAGTAATCACAAATTGCACTCACTGTGTTGTGGTCATGCACACAGCGACCCACTATTTACTATCTGGTAAGCTAATGTCCCCTGAGCGAACACTGTTCTGTTACTGTCATTAAAACCCTTTCATACTATCACACAAAGTTCAGTCCTGCAGTGAAACTAACACAGATTCTACGCCATCATGTTGCTGTGACAACAAAATGTGGTCAAAAAACAAACCCACTGAATATGTTTGTATCACAGGCCTCTGGTCTTTAAAGACCTCAGGGCAGGTTCACACCTAAAGGTCCAACTGATCTGAAAGTTTCCATCTGGTCTGGTTTGTGTCAACAAAGGCAAAACTCAAACAGTCCAGAAATTGTGAAAAAAAAAAAAGTCACGTGGTGAAAATGTTTGATTATTGGTCATACAGTCAGCTGGTAAAAAGACAACAAACGGTGCAGTTTCTACCTGGATGCTGTTCACCATGGAGCATTGTCAGGCTCTGTTCACGTTAGTGTTGATCTTGAGTAAATATCAGCAGACTTTAGAGCACCGCGCATAAGAATGTCTCATAAAACAGCACAGAGCTGAGCAATCAATTGAACTTTTATCAAAATTGCAACATGGCCCACTGCAGGTTTCATACATACTATGGTACGCTTCTGTGATTGAATCAAACACCTGAAATTAACCACTCCACAGTTCACTTGACGGTAGTTCTACCAGAGAGCAGTTGATTGGTACCAGCGACCGCAGCAGAGTCCAGCAGAGTGGGTTTGTTCACACCAACCCACCAAGTGGGCAAACGCTATGACTAAACAAGACCTGTGTAAAGCCATCCTTTTAAACCTTTTACAAAAGAACGTCTTCAAAATATATACGGCTTTGCATATTGTGCGGCAACGCACCGTTATGAACTGCTGCGCCCTCACTCAGAGAACAAACTTGCAGAGAGCCTCGCCATAATCATCTGAAGAGTGGGAGTATTTTAGCCAGAGACACAACAGTTTGGGCTCACTTTTAAGCTCCACAACCTGGCCGTGACTTATCACAGCGGGACAAACTGATCCGAGTGGCCTGTCCTCCTCCTGCAGCTGCAGCAGCAGCATCGTCTTGTTTACTTTCTGTCAGCACCCAAGCACGATATATGAGGATTATCAACATGTGGAACATATTGGTGAAGTCACTTTAGAAGTCACTTTAATTAGACTTTCTAGAAGTTTTTTTTAATCACTCCTGTGAGGTGGGGGTGACGGTGAAAGCGACGTCTGCTCCACTGCTGTTAACTTTACATCATGCGTCATCTGACGGTGTTATTCGGCTGTTTTGTACTTTCTGTTTACTTTTTCAGCCACGTATAAGTGAGAAATGGCAAAAAAATAATGTTATAGACTGTCTGTAATTCATTTCGGTCACCAGAAAAACAACAAAAAGTATTTTCTTTGGCTCTCACTGATGCAAAAATAAACTGCCAGTGATCATCTTACCTGCATATGACTTCAGTGATGAAATAACTTCAGATCATGATTTAATATTTCCCTTTAGTAAAGTTGGGGAACTCACAAGAGACTAATTTTTAAAAAAGAATACCCAAAATAGATGCTGCAGAGGTCAAGATATCCTGACCTTTTAGTCTGTAATATGGGTCCAACTCCAAAAAACACTTGATCCTACATTTCCCACAATGCAACTCACTAGGGTCTTCCAGTGAAGTGATGCACAGTGCATCTGATGCATCATTATAGTCACCTTATTTTTCTTGTTGTTCTTGTTTTTCACTCCCATAGTTCTTCCCATATGGTGATGCCTCCAAGTTCGCCCAGCATGCGTTTCGGACATTCGACAAGAACGGCGACGGGACCATCGACTTCAGGGAGTTCATCTGCGCCCTGTCCATCACCTCCAGGGGCAGCTTCGAGCAGAAACTCAACTGGGCCTTCAATATGTATGATCTGGACGGGGATGGAAAGATCACACGCATGGAGATGCTGGAGATCATCGAGGTGTGCGTGTGTGTGAGGAGGGAGTGGACATGAGTTTAAGGCTCATTTGTGCTGCATGTTAGATACACACACGGATCCAGATGGAACCTTCTGTCTGTTCTCTGTGTTCATTTTGTCCTTATTTCTGCATATTTTCTGAAAGCGTACAGATATGGGTGAAATGGGGCAGAACTTTCAGTAGTTGTAGGCGTAGTGTAGCAGAGTAGCTTTATGTGAGACATGACCATAGAACTTGAAAATGAAGTTTTGAAAATTGTCATTGTCAGTTGTGTTCCAGTCCCCAAGGTTGAGAGCCACAGCTCTAAAGGATGTATTTTTTAACATCCATCCCAATGTAAAGAAAGGTTTCATTTAGGAATTTAATTGTTTCATTGGTTACTGTTCCTGTAAAAGAAAGAATTCTAAACATTTTTTTTTCCGTTCCCCCTCTGCAGGCCATCTATAAGATGGTGGGCACCGTGATCATGATGCGTATGAACGAGGACGGGCTGACCCCGCAGCAGCGCGTGGACAAGATCTTCTCCAAGATGGACAAGGACCACAACGACGAGATCACCCTGGAAGAGTTTAAAGAGGCGGCCAAGTCTGACCCCTCCATCGTCCTACTGCTGCAGTGTGACATGCAGAAGTAGAGGGGGAGAGAGAGAGAGAGAGAGAGAGAGAGAGAGAGAGCTAGGTGGAGAAGCAGAGGGAGGAAGGGGAGGGACGGGGGGAAGAGTTCGAACTGAAACAAGAGAAGGAAAGAGGACGGGAGAACAGATGGGCTTGGGGAGAAAAGGGAGGGATGCAGTTTGGGGAGGAGGAGGTAGGGAAGCCTTTTTTCCTTTTTTTTTTTGAGGCAGTGATGAGTGGAAATGAGCTATGTTTGGAACACAGTGGACCATTTGATTGATGCCATTCTTTTCTTCCAGACCGTCCTGCTGTGCGGCACAGTCCTGCGACACGCCTGCTTCAGTCTAGCTGGGTGTCTTAACAAATTCAATCTGATGATCTGTGAAAGTGAAAATTCCTGCAGCTCCTTATTGTAGGGTTTACAGAGGCGACGTGTACAAGTGTCAGTCGCACACTGACACTGTCAGACTCTGTGAGGAGTGTGTGAGATTACAAGACTGCAGGGTGACTGAAGTGCAAAGATCTGCTAAGACATGCACATTTTCTTATTTTACCTAACGTTCTTATTTGTATAACAGTGAGTGGTTTGTCCACCTGTTTCAAGATCCTAATCTCAAAAAATGTAATTGTAAAGTAGGTTTCCTCCAATTGACCCATTATAAGCCCTGCACCTGCTCTGTGGTACAATAACAGCTGAGCAAACTTGACATAGGAAGGGTTAATGTATGTAAAATAACACGGATTACAGTGGTTATGAAAAAAGTATATAAAAGTGGTTAGTTGGTTTTACCACTTGATTATGGAGAGTTATAAGAGAAGATTGATACTACTCCCTTATGTGTTGATTAAATATGAAGCTAGCGTACAGGTAGCTTAGCATAAAGACTTAAAGCAGGGAAACAGTTGGCCTAGTTTTGTTCAAGGGTCAAGAAATCTGCTGTCAGGTAAACTGTGCTCACCTCCCCCTCCTAAACTAAGGGGGCCGTGAAACATGAAAGGTTGTACCTGGAGCCAGTGCTCGGTTTTCCCGGTCTGTGCTACTGTGGAAATACGGGGGTTCAACATGGCTGCCTCCATGAAAGAGAATGTAGATACTATAAAGGGCTCATTCTAAGCTAACAAAAACACAACAATTCTTATTTTCAGTTGATTATACACTAATTAAATATATAATATTCTGCCAGTAGACACCCCCCCCACACACACACACACACACACACACACACACACACACACCCCTATAATCTTGCACACTGGACCTTCAATACATACAAGGACTGAAGTGTCAAAATGACAAGTTGTGGTTTTTCTGGGGTTTTCACAAAGTGTTTGTTGGTTGCCTGGCAAACTCACAATTCAAGACTTTTGAGGAAGTCACTGCTCCTGGCCAAGAAATAGTCTAGCTTATAACCACATTTACACATTTCTAGCCATTGGACAGAGCCAGGCTAGCTGTTTCCAGTCTTTATGCTAAGCTAGTCTCCTGGCTCCAGCTTTATATTTCCCGGACAGATATGAGAGTGATATCGATCTTCTCATCTAACTCTTGCCAAGAAAGCAAATAAACAGATTTCCCCAATTGCTCAATTGCAAATTGCGGCACCCAGAAAGCCAATTTTGAAACAGTGTTTGGAAGCCGTGCACCATGGGATAGTTTGGAAAAAGGAATGGCATTAAACCAACAAGGGGCCTGTTGTTTGGTCCATATGGTCCATCTAGAGCGACAAGAGAGAAGCAAATGCTCTGCTGATAGAGAGAGAATCACTTCAACGAACAAAACACCATGAGCTGTGTGTGAGTTTGTGTTACAGTGTGAGAATGTGTGTGAAGATTTTACAAACTCAGTTCACCTCATGAACCCAGATCAAACTTCCCCCTCTGCGTGTTGTGTGTGTATGTGCCTCAACAGCGAAATCAATCCAAGTTATATGGCACTTAAAGAAAGCATCTCCGATAGCTAACAGCACGGCGTCTGCACGTTTTACACTCCACATACAGGCAGGCAGGTGATGAATGTCTCAGACGGTCGCCTCCAGCAGCGTGCTGGAGCATACTGATGTGCTCCTCAGTGACTTCTGGCTGCCCCTTAAGCTTTTCCACACATGCTAACAAAATCAATATCCTATCAAAATGATTATTAAAAGGACATGTAATTAGGTCAGAATGAAGCCTCGTCCTCCACAAAGACGAGGCGAGACATACAGATCAACATGCTCTCAGTGTGGTTCTCTGTGATTGTGTTAGGTTCATTTGAAGGCCAGCTACAGTTTTAGCAGCAACAAGAAGCAAAAAACATTCAACAACACATCACTAATATCAGCTTTACATAATTAGAACCACTATGTGTAGAATTTTTGGTTAACACTAATAGAAGGCGTGTGCATAAGACTGTCACTGTCATGGGCTGAGTCAGCTAATTAGGCAGCTAGCTCCACAGCTAACAGAGCTAGTTAGCTAACATCAGCTACAGATAACAGCAGACAGCAGTTAGCCTACTTTAGCAACAAGCTAACTAGCTAAACGCTATCTGTCCATGACCTAACTCTGTAGACTAAACCACCTCAGTACTGTTCTCTGGTGTCAAACTGGCCTCATAACACTTAATGACATCTTTATGACAAGTCCAAATGGTGCCGCTTAAGTTGAAGTCCAGGAAATTATTCATGGCATCGTTACAAAAGCATTTGACAGTGTAATGACATATTTATGACAACTACCACATGTAGCACTTCAGTTGAGGTCTAGGAAAATGTTCATAACACACTTACATGACGACCAGTGTCAAAACCAACCATGTATGACAGTTTAATGCAATGTTGACACATTAAGCTAAACAATTGCTTTAAGTTTATTAATGTCAAGTTGTCATGACAAAGACATTGTCAACTTTGTATTAAAAATGAAATAACTGACCAAGTAACACTTAATTATAACAGTCATAAGTGAGTCACTTGTAAAGACTCCATCATGTCCATAACAAGTGTCATGACATGGTTATCACAGTGTAATGACAGGTTTATGCACAGCCCTTCAATTACAGTGTTACTGAAATTTTAGTATCTTCGTGTTCTTTTGCTGGTGTAAAAAAAGGCATGTGTTTCATGTCTTTATTAACACTTTAGGACACCAAGCGCACATTTTTAAATACTACACATTGTGGCTTTAAAGCCCCTAGTTTCAGATCTTAAGAATGTCTTTATGTCAGTGCTACAATCAGTGTTCAAGTTTGGACAGTGTAAAAAGTTTAACCTTTAAAAGCTCATCGGGACTCTGTGAGTCTGTATTCTGATTCAAAAGTTGCTAAATGGTGGACAGAATTAAGTGGCATCACCTTTTTTCCAAGAGAGACTCACCCATCTCTTAAATAAAATAACCAAAACACTTGTAACTTTGACAAAAAAAAGTTCAAAGTAAGGATGCCTGATCTAATTAATGATCACCAGTATCATACGCTGCAATAACTCATTCTTATGAGTTGTTTCACCATCACTAATTATTAAATAAAGTTCATTAGCTGTAATAGAGCTAATTAACACAGCTAGTGAATTAAGAAATTGCTATTTCTGTTTTTGGTATTTATTTCATTATTATTTATTTCATTGGATTGTAACAGAGATTCATTATTACAGCTGATATATGTGCATGTAGATATGTTTTAACTGTGTCTCACCACCGAAAAGAAAACAAAAAAACAAAATCAACTTTGTGTTTTTCATAGTAAATTAAAACTGTGGGTTTGGGCAGCAAAAAGAACCAACTGTGGAAACATATAGGCCCACACTATGTGATTTAAGCAGAGGTAGAAATAGGGAAAACATACAGAATAATATGAAACATGATCTTGCTTCTGTGAGACCAACAATTTGAGCATCAGAAAGAGCCACTAGAAGAGTGTGGAGTGGGGATAATCAGGACAGTAATTACAGGCCATATGACAGAAACGGTATTTCTCTGAAAGGCCAAACCTGCCTCCATGATTCATTGTTGTTTCACATGAAAAGCTGAAATAGCCGTCTCTCCTCTTCCTCTCCCACTGTCCTGCTCTCTCCCCCCCTCTCTCCTTTTGTCTTCTTCCTCCCTAAATGTCAGAGAGGAAGCGCTTTGATAATAGATGGAGGGAGAGGAACTTTGCTGAACTCAGCTCAGATCTAAAATCAATTCGAAAAAGAGCAAAAGGTTGAAGAGGAAGCCTGGGTGGTGCGTGTGGACATGTTGCTCACCTGCTTGTGAATGTGAATAGTAGCAGATGACTGGAAAGTGTAACGCTACCTGTACATTGAATTAAAAGTAATTCCCAGCGTGTACAGATAAAATATTGTGCTCTGTTTAACATCTGATTTTATGAGTTATAGAGACTTAGATGAAAAGATTTATACCACTGTTGTATCTGTCCATTAAATATAAAGCCACAGCCGGGAAACAGCTAGCCTAGCGCAAGGACCAAAAGCAGAATTAAAATTTTAATTATTATTATGACTGGTCATTTTTCACCAGACTTTAACAGAAATGGTAATGCAAACATCGGTAAGTCACAGAAAGATATGAAAGAGATATTACGTTAAGTTAGAAAAAGAGAGAATCATTGTGCTAGGAGAATGTGGCTAACGTTACAGTAGGATAAGGTAAGAAGGATACGTGATCACGAACTGTCTATTGACGCTTCCTAACTCCCACCCCTTTTTGCTCTATGCTCCACTGACAGTTGAGCAAACCTCATGTATTAGCAAAACGCAAGCTAACTGGCTAGCTAATGTTGGCAAAAAAATATAGCTAACTAGCTAATATTGAAGTAGATTAACTGACTGGTTAGCTAGCATTTTGCTAACAGTTGATTTAAACAAATAAACAAATTTGGTTTGTTTTTCAATATTGACGAGGCTAACACAACACTATTTCTCCTTTCCCCTGGAGATAATGGTATGTGGGAATAAAATATTTAGGAAGCTGGCAGTGAAGCTATTTAGCACCTCTGCTAGTAGTAATTATATTCAGCATGTTGCGAGATATGTCCAGGCCAGTTATCTCAGTGAGGACACGCACAACAGTCCTGCACCAGAAATTCTGACTATTTTGGGCACAACATTGCATTTTTCATTGTGTATTATTCAAAACGTGTCAGCCCCTCTGACTTCTCTGCATAGCAGCAAAAACGTTTGACTTCTCTCTTGTCAGCAAATCACATCCATCTCCTCCTTCTCGCCCAGCCAATGAGCACGCTCCCTCCCTGAAGCTAAAGAAGGAGCCTCCTTTGTGAGATAATGTAATGATAAAACTACATGTACATTATGATACGACTGTAATCGTATTTATGAATATAAACTAATATAATATGTAAATGTAAATGTACCACTAGCTTAGACCTAATTTCATATGATGACACAGCTACTGTGTGTGTGTGTGTGTGTGTGTGTGTGTGTGTGCATGTGAGAGCATGTGTGTGTGTGTGTGTGAGAGAGAGAGAGAGAGCAAGACAGAGCGAGCCTGTGTAATAACTGTGAGTGCTTGTGGAAGCTCAGTGTGTGTGCGTGTGCTGTATGTCGGGACACTTTTGCGAGTGTTCGCATGTGTTTTGTATTTGTATCATTTGTGTAACAAGAGATGCCTCAGTCTAGTTTAACTTTGTAAAAAAATTGAGTGTAACCCCTCACACTGAAGCACTGAGTATTATTACCCACACCTACACTTGCTTTCGTGGTCCGCTGATATACGGTATGTACTGTCTCCAGTTATGGGACGCGTGGTTTCGTTTGCTGTAGCCTACTGTTGCAGTTCTACAAAATAATACTCACATATAGACGTTAAGTTTCACCACATGGCTTTGACGGGGGTCTTGGGGGAGGGAGGGGGGATCTTTCCTGAAATGAAAGTTGTTGGCAGGAGGAGCCTGAGGTGTGAGGAGAGGGGAGAAACTGCCCTGTGTCACAGTGTCACCCAGTGGATGGAGGTATAATGTCACGCCTCATAACAACTCAACTACTGTACAGCCCCAACTTTGTTTATTATGTAATGAACATGCCTCGAGATCAAAACTGACCGTGTTGTATGATACAAATAACTTATTGATTGAGTGATTTGATTGATTGATGATTAGTTCTCGTTCAGTCTTACAGTCTTGTGTTTCTCAAAAGAGGTGGAGAAATCTGAAAGTGGAGTAATTTTTTTGTTTTGTTTTGTAGATTTTTTTTAAAACACTTTTTTAACATTGTGCCGTCTTTATGCTAATAGAGACCAACATAAATGAAACAAACTGATGAAGAGGCTGACTCTTTCTCATAATCTTATTATCTTATGTCTTATGGGGGCCTCTTAAAGGTCGGGTAGGCGATTCTGGAGCAAGATAGTTGATTGCTGTTTCATTCCCAGGTTGTCAAACGCTCACACTGTGGGTTGGATTGATTGTTCAGACTCATTGCTTTGCTGAGTGTCTGTAATTTGATGACCTGGGACGATCAACCATCTTTCTCCAGAACAGATCACCCCACCTTCAAGCAAAGAACAGTGTTCGGCGTTCTCTAGCAATATGGAACCAGTTCTGTTCTGGGTCGCGCACCTGATTTTGAACTTCTCTAAGCATTTTGACCAAAAATAAATTGGTTCAGAAACCTGAAAAGTCAGTTCCCAGCTAAAACCAAAGCACCAAAATAATAATAGGTTTCTTCACCATAAGTGGGAACCCAAATGGGTGTGTGATATTCCACAGGTCTTCATCCAGTGTGTGATGCCCACCTTGATGATGCATCGTTTATTATAATGGTTCCACACAAAACTGGTGGAAACGTGGGCTGGTTCATTAGACCGCTCCAAGGTTACAAGAATCTTGAACAGAACTGGTTCAAGAACTGAAACTAATTTGGTAGAAATAAAAAAACAAAACAAAACTTAAATTTGTTGGAGGGTCAGGAGACAATCTTGTTCTGTATCTGCTGAATGTGTAAATAAACAATTGGTCCTTCATATGTCCCACCCCTTTTTGCTCTGTGCTCCAATAAGCTAAGCAAGCATGGTACCTGGTGGAACCACAGTCAACTTTCTCCTTTCGTGTTTCCTGTACTTGGATAATATGCTGTTTGATTTAGCTCATCTAAATCAGTCGTTAGCTAGCTAGTTACATCTGGTATCTAATGTTAGCGAAACGCTAGCTAACTAGTCACTAATATACATTAATTGTTTGTTGGCTAGTTAGCTAGCATTTTGCTAATATTACTGTCCCAACATCTTTTAACCATCTTCAAAATTAGTTTTTCTTTTCAACATAGATGAGCCTCGCACGTAGCATACCTAAGTACAGGAAACAGGAAATGAGAAAGTTATTGGAGTAAAAAGGGTCGATTCCATGTGAACACATTCACCATAAACTTCCTAAGGTGATTGTATGCCAACATATGTTTATTTTGGGCTTTTTCCACACACCCCAGGCAAAAAGACAGAACAAAAACTTACTTAGTGCAGCTTTAAAGTTCCTACACAGTATGTAGGATTCTGTCTGTAATGACTTCCAGTAATAGTATCAAAAATGACAGCCAATTTAAAAGATGCAATAAACATAATCCTAAAAATTCTACGCATAAGGGCTTTACTGAAATCGTTTTGAAGTTCTTCAAGTCACTCCACTGGCAGATGTTCTTGCACCTATTTTAAGAAAAACAAAGACATGAAGTTGAGGTCGACTTTACCAGAACGAAGGTCTTGTTAACGATTTTCAGTGTACAAACAGTCACCCTCACACTCTCATGTGTTCTGATGCCTGTTGTTTTGACTCACTATATTATTGTCATAGGCCTGGTTAATCATCCTATCTTAGGTTGAGCGCTGTGCTGTAAAACAGTTGATTAGAACAGATTGGCTCACAAAGTGGCTTCACAATGTGTTGATCTCCACACTCCTCTGCTTATTAGATTCTGTCCATCCTGATTAGCGCCGCCTCGGAGCCAGGGAGCCACTTTCACTTTGCTCCCCGAGATTGCAAGACACAAACGCTGTTTTGTTTTGTTTGTTTTTGATTGCATATTCCAATCATTTCCCTCGCCGTGTCCAATTCAACACTACTTTTACACTAAAATTCACTCTGTAGATTCTATGTGCCAAAGATGGGAGTGTGTCACGTGAGGAAATATGATTGCTGTGGCTGTATCAGGTGGAGTTTAACATGAAGTGAAGCTGTATTGATCACATGTGATGCACTGAGCCGTGTGACATGACATGAATATCAACCTGGATATTCTACTTTTGTTTTGACAGGGGATCATTTGTGCTCGATTGTGCAATATAATTCTATTCTTCAACATTTCTCTATGATGTTCATGTAAATGTCTATTTGTCCCGTCTGATGATTTTGCTTTGGTTTCTCTTTTTGTTTTCAATATTGTTAGGCTCCTAGAACAAAGACGATGTAATTATTTTTGTTACATAGAATAAAACACATGGATGTCGAGAGTTGTTGTCGTCTTGCCTCTGCCTGTGTGTTTCCTCCGGTGGCATCCTCACACATTTAAACACACACACACACACACACAAACAGTGAGCCAAGAGTATGAGTCACCGTCTAGCAATGATGTCACATTGCTGCAGTGATGTCACCAGCCATGCTGTTCTCATGGTAACCATGCTGAGGCCACAAGGCAGGGAGACCAGTGCATAAACACACACTCTCACACCTATGTTACTACA
>JAJHUR010085124.1:19739-44030 GCA_027495735.1 Lutjanus campechanus | reverse complement strand
CACACACACACACACACACACACAGACACACACACACACACACACACACACACACACACACACAGAGGCACACACCTGGACACAGTGAATCCTACCCCAAGGGCAGCTTTGAGGAGGACAGCTGTGAACGGAGAGGGAGGCCAAGATAAACTACAGGAAGAGCTAAATGTTATAGAGGAAGCAAGCAGCTACAACACTGCAGCGCTACTGTGTGACGGCTGATCAGAGCCAGCTGACTGCTGGTTGTTGCATGGATACATTGAGGCTGTTGATTACAGTCAATTAAAGATGCTGGCTTTTTTTTTATATATATATATCAGTGAATCCTTATCACACTTCTGACAGTCCCTTAACATTGTGAGAAAGTAAAGTAAAAGTAAGTAAATGCCTGCATCAAATTCTTTCCCATTCTTGCTTGATACACAACTTTAGGTGCTGAACAGTTCTGGGTCTCTGTTGTATTTTTTGCTTCATAATGCACCACACATCATACAACTCTTTTACTATGAAGCAACACATGCAGAATGTGTCTTGGCATTGTCTTGCTGAAATGAGCAGGGACGTCTCTGATGGCTCGAGGGGATCGAAGGACACAGGCAGAGATTCCTCTGGATTCTCTGAATCTTTTAATGAAATCATAGATTGTAGATGCTGAAATCCCTAAATTCATGTTGTATTGAGAAATTCTGTTCTCAAACTGTTGGACTATTTGCCCACACCGTTTTTCACAAAGGGGGGAACCTCTCCTTATCCATGCTTGTGAACGACTGAACCTTTCAAAGATGCCCCTTTCATACTCAGTCATGACACTATCACCTGTTATCAGTGAACCTGTTCACCTGTGGAATGATCCAAACAGGTGTTTGTGAGCATTTCACAACTTCCCCAGTCTTTTGTTGCCCCTGTCCCAACTTTTTAAAAATGTGTTGCAGGCACCAAATTCAGAATGAGTGAATGATTACAAAAACAATACATTTTTTTCAGTTTTAACATTAAATTGCTTGTCTTTGTGCTGCATTCAGCTGAAGGTAAGTCAAACAGGATTTGCAAATCATTGCATTCTGTTTTTATTTACTTTTACACATATTTTTTTGGGAATTTGTGGACAAACTTTTGTGGAATTGGGGTTGTGCCTCGTTGCGGACATAAAATTAATGAAATCTGGAGAATGACTTGCAGAATTAGCCTACTGAATAATCAGAAATGTTTTAAAAAAAACTGTCCCATATATGGATAAAGATTATGATAAAGTTTTAAAACACCCAGGGCATTGTTTGAAGTTTGGCTTTATTTGACACATTTCTGTCATCTCTGCTGTGCTTCTTGATGAGCTTGCTGTGTTCGGAGAGTTACCGTACATAAATCAGTTTGACTGGACTTGGACGTGACCACGGAAAAATATTTCATGAAGTCATTTTTTGTTAATAGTGTCCAGAGCTGTGAGTGCAGGTTGGCCAGGAAAAGCAGCCAGAGATGGAGTCGTATGGAGATTGGCAACGGAGTATTGTGCAGACAGAATGACTGGTATGTGTATGTATACACTACAGTGTGTGTGTGTGTGTGTGTGTGTGTGTTCTAGGACGGGTGAGTAGGCTGAGGCGGAGTTTGGACAATTAAAAGAATTCCTGACTGCATTCTTCTGTGAAAAACTCCCATACACACACCACTGTTCTTCCTCTCTCACTGCTCTCTTATTCACACGTTCACACTCTTCTCTTCCTCTTGGCCAATTAAACTGTCAGTCTGTCTCATGATCTGCCTCTCTGTCTCACACTCTCTCTATTTAGCCTGTTTTACTGTAGAGTAAGCATTTGTACCACCTCTGCTCTCTCTGACAGGGAGAGGGAGAGAGAGGGTAGATGTGACACCCAATATCCTCTAATCCATTCCCCTGTGTGTGAGTGTGTGTCAGTGACTGTGTGTGTCTGTGAGTACGTGAATCCTCTCACTATGACAGTGCCACACACAGTGAAGCTTATTACCTGCTTACGTCTCTTGTGTGTCTTGCATTCCTCAGCGACTGTTTGTTCATAATGCATCTGTGTGTGTGTGTGTGTGTGTGTGTTTGTGCATGTATGCAACTAGCGGGGGATTTCAGATCCCTTCACAGTAGATGTCTAAGGTGACTTTATCTTTAAACGCACGCTCATCTAAACCCCCCATATTCCCAAACTGCTGACAGTAAACCTCCTGTACACTCTTAGAAATAAAGATGCTAACTAGAACCATAAACGGGTTGATCCCCATAGGAGAACCCTTCTTACAAGTTCTTCCTAAGCCAAGATAAAGTCTAGAACCAAAACATGAGATTGTACCGAGAACTATTTTTTATCCCAAGGGTTTTATCTAGAACCCACCCATAGGGCTCTATCCCCTCTTTTAAATTACAGGGGTTTTATCTAGAACACCTGCAGGGGAAAAAGCCTTTTGTATTTCAAGGGTTTTATCTAGGATCCAACCAGGAGGCTCTATTGAGAATCCTTTTATATTCAAAGGGTTTAATCGTGAGCCCAACCAGGGGGTTCTACCAAGAACTGTTTTATACTTTGGTACAAAGAACCCTTGACCAACCCTTGACGAAGGAGTTCAACAAACCTGGAAGAACTCTTTCTTCCAAAAAGGTTTTATTTTGAATGAAAAAGGTTGTTAATGATGCATGTAGCCTCCAAAAGAACCCTTGACAAACCCTTTATTAAAAAATGGGTTCTTTAGAAGCAAATGGTTAAGGACGAACCATTTTGGAACCCTTATTTCTAAGAGTATTGTTGCTGAATTGCAGTAATGTTCAGTGTACAACACTGACTGATCATCTTTTAGGCGTGATGGAGGGTTCCATGTTTTTGTCTAATTCACAAAACTCTTGCGTCAAATCCCTCTTCGCTGTAACTACAAGACTTCAGTCATGTTGACACTTATGGAAATGAATTGAGCTGAGGATAAGGGGATTTGTTACCAATCCCATCTGTCATCTTCCTAAGTGGTCTCAAATCCTGGATTATATGCTACTTCTTCTGAGAGGATGATGAGCTACAGTTGGGCTGAAGCCTTTTACAGGTGCAGGTTTCACTTTTCACTGCTTATACTGTACCACTGGCATCTGGCTCTGTAACCAAAAGGAATAGTTTGGAGAAACCTACACGGCTGTTTTGGGGTTTTTGTTGCAATGTATTAATGTAGATTAGCTCTAAAGTATAACAGCTGCTCATGGTGAAACAGGGCATGGGCATGTGCAGAATAAATGCTTACAGACAAGCATTTTTAACTTCAGTATCTAGTGAGAACACAATAAGCTCAAGTTAAATCAGATAAAACTCAAAATATGTAATTTTTGCCAAAAACTGAATATTGCACATCTGCCAAACAGTCGCAGCGTTCCTTCACTCCCTGGAAAATGAATCCACTCTCAGCACAGACAGTTGTGTAATTCCTCATAATTCATCACCCTCCTGGGTCAGATCTCACATGGTGTAACTTCTCAGAAGACGACAATACTTCAGATATGTTGTCACTTTAGGAAATGAAGTGAGCCAAAGCTGCCTTGGATTTGTAACCAATCCCATCTGTCATCCTCTTAAGTATCTTCAAATCCAAATCTGTTGATCCTTGCTAAAGCAATTACATTTTCATGCTGTGGTGAACTTATGACCATGATTATTTTGGTGCTGTTTTTAAAGTTGTAGACTTTCAGTCCATCAGACACTTTTTACTTCCCAAAAGGAATTATTAATTTACAATTATAAGGTCAGAAGATTTATCGAAAGGTGCACAGACACTTAAGTATTGAACAGGGCTGAGGATGCAGACAGTGCAGGTTCTACCTTACTTCATTATACAAAGATTATAGGATTTTTTTGTTAGTGCAGTGACGCATTACAAAATCAGTGGAGAACAATGTATTGCCTCAATGACCACTGCTGCTTGCGCTAGGAGGAGTGGTGAAAGAGGAGTGCACACCAAGATGGCTAACGTTAGTGTTAGCGGAAACATCAGAGAGGTTCAGTCATACCCTACATGTTTGAGTCTAAGTCAGACCCAGACTCGGATGAGGAATCTGTTGTGCACTAAGATAGGTGACTAGCAGACGTACCAGAATGTTAAGTGTGGTTAGCATCTTTTATTTGTTTATATTGTTTGTTAGCTTGTTAGATTGTAGCTGGCAGTGACTGACACAGCCTCATTTATGCCCCCTTATGTGTGAAAATATACATCTGTTTCAAATGATGTAACCGTAACTGCCACATAGTTCCACGTGTCCTTTACGGTGGCATGGATACTAAGCAACACATTCACCTAGAGTCAAAAGTTAAAGAAGAAGAAGAGATAAAAGTTTGCTGGAGAGGATTCTAATAATGTATCTTCAGAGGAAAGGGCAAAAGTTGAGGCAGTGTTGTTGATAGCTGTGGTCTGTGTGGCCATTAATTACATATGTTAACGGAGAGTTCATGTCAGTAACAACTGAACGAAGAACGTCATGTCCAATACTTCAGGATTTTTAAAACTTCTTTGTTATGTCCTGTGGTTGCATTTTGCTTTAACTATCGGCTTCACTACTCCACTGCCCGCACAACTACCAGCGGTCCTGTCTCGTTTCATCCGTATGGACTGTATCCATAAGCATTCAGAAAATGTGCACAAATACGTTCACTCTGCATGGAAGGTTGGAGGGTTTTTTTGCCTGTATTTGCATATTAGACTGCGACTGGCTAGCCTACCAGAGGGTATATCTGAATCTCAGACTTTGGGAAATTACTCAGACATGAGGACTGTGAAAACACGTCTCAGGTGATCAACTGTGCACAGATAACTCTGTGAAGTTAAAATCAGACATTTTACAAAACATAAATATGACAAACACATTTTTTTGAATGGAGGGGACCTTTAAGAGGGAGCATTTAATTGTCACATTGTTTATATAATCCTTTTTTTCTGCATGTTGTTATTCCTTCTGCATTGATTTTACATTTTAATTCATTTCAGGATATTGTGCTAAAAAAATCAACAACAGAAATATGAAGTGGGAATATCAAAAGAATGCTTAACAGGGGTGGGCTGTGTGGAAGACATCAGACACATTTCACAGTGGGTTTCTACATTGTGGCACTTGTGGCCACAAGTATCTACAGCTGACCTTCAGTTTGTCTACAAAGGCTTGCTCTCATTGTTAGCATTCCTCAAGGGGACCAAAGGGACAGTTGGGCTTGGTTTCTATCTAGCTCTTCCCATTTGGTTTCAATAAGGAATCTTGATAATGTTCGCTGGAAACGCGAGAACAAATGGAAATATTTTTATGGTTCCTGCTCAGAAGTTTGCTGCGGGTGTGAGTATTTAAACTACTGACCTTAAAGAATGAAGACTGCTCTTCTAACCTTTTGACCCATCCCTTTCCCTTCCCATCACTCGCTCCTATACATTATTAAGACGGCTCTCTTATTTACCACACCATGCTCTTCGGAAACAGAATGAAACTGTAGATGCTTCCCTGGTGTTTAAGGTTTTGCTCAACCTCTAATCTACCATCATGATAGCAACACACATCTTTAGTGAGTTTTTTGTCTTCTTGTTAAAGCTTTGGCAGACAGACAGTAGTGGTATATTTTCTAATCTTTTGTCACCAGTGTCTGATCTGCCCAAAATCAGGGATGTAAGCCACAGTGAGACTGAACTGGCAGGCTGAAGTAGTTAATTGGCTAATTAAGTCTATGAAGCCCCAATCAAAGAGACAATTAGCATGGGACACATGCAGTTTGACATGGCCAATTAATGGCAGTGTTCAGGCTGAACTCGTTAACTATGAACTCGTTAAGTGTGTTAATTAATTAGGCAGGGTGAATGTGGGGAGCAGTGTGGATGGTGACTCCCACCGCTCTGTCTGATTGTCTGACTGAGAACCAGATATTGAAGACTGTGTTTTCTTGGTTTTTATATAAATAAGACTGAAACATTTAGGGTTAAGATTTGCATATAAAGAAGTACATAAAGTATATTGTTTTTCTTTATTTTTTTGTCCGTGATCTACTGATGCTGATAGTGTTTCTGCTCCAACTCTGTATCAGTGTAATTACTGACATTGTTCACAAAGATTTCATGGGCTCTCCAGGTTCTGTAATCTGAGCTCAGAAATAGTTGAATGATGGCAAAGAATAAGTATATACCTTATACTCAATGTAGGAAATATGTTTTAATTCAGTCAGTGTATTTACATGAAATGTACTAGACGATTTTAGGTTATTCTATCTCTTTATTTTTTTTAACTTAACTTTTCACAGTTGCCACTTTACCACTGCCAATGGAGGTTGGCATGTGATGATGAAGGTTATGGTTCGGTGTTTGGAATTATACTGTTGGACATTCACATGTGTGTATATCATAGACTGTATGATGGTTTTGATGCCCTGGATTTGGAATTATGGCTGTCGCCATAATGTTGGAGCCAAAAGTGACCCTATTTGGACAAGAGGATGGACCTGGGGAGGATGTGTTTTGCTACGCCCCGGTCCTGATTGACAGATTGCTGTGTTAATGATTTGTCAATCACAAGGAGTTACACCCGAAAGCAAACCCTGCTTTATTGTCAATTTTATTCCAAATCGGACCATGGTTTACAAAATAGACATCATGCTGTATTGAAGAAGACTTGAAGGTTGCGACTGAGACCTTAAACTCATTAGGAAACTGTTTAATGAGGTAATAAATGAAGGGAGAAGTAGAATCATTTCTCACAAACTTACAAACAATCAGACTTCTTTTTGCAACCAGTGGAGTCGCCCCCCGCTGGCTATTAGAAATAATGCAGGTTTAAGGCACTTCTGCATTGGCTTCACTTTTCGGATCCTAAAGCTCTGTCAACTCATTAGGGTGTGTACTGACTTTTAAATTTCTGTTTCTGTTAGATCTGTTAATCTGTTCATGAAGTCACAATGTGGGGAGTCACCTGCTGTCTGGGGCAGGACGATCCATTTAGGTTTGAGACCTGGTTTGAGGTTAATACTACTTCTGGTTTGGTTTGGATATGAATGTACAGGTGTCCGGTTTGTGAGTCTCTTTGCTAAATGTGTGTGTAATTCAGCTCTGACCTCTCTCTTTCTCTCCCTCTCTCTCTCTCTCTGTGTATGCTGTCTTCAGTTCATTAGTTAAAAAATGAGGTGGTTACCAGAGCAGTTCAGCCATACCAGGTCATGTTGGGGTTTCTCCTTGCTGTGCTTGGTACTGAGTGTTTGGGATAAACACTTCAGTTACTGTCGTCCAGGAACGACACCCCCCCCCCCAAAAAAAAACAACAAAAAAAACCAAACAGATTAAAGACACACATGCACAAGAAATTAAGTGCATGAATTAAGTAAACTTAGATATATTGGCAATGTCTTTGATGGTGTCTAACCAACTTTCTTCTTTGTATACTAAGCAGACAAAGTGTATTGCTTCCTTGGATGATATGGTACTACAATTACACGTTCTGTTTTCTTTGATAGGGTGACAAAGTGTGAAAGTTTCACTTGCCAGCGAAGACAGTAGACTTTGGTTCCCACAGGTGAAGCATGAGAGACTTGAGGGGTAAAGGCTGTCATGGACTGGGTATAGATTCAATCACTGCTATACCGTTTATAACAGTTGCTGAAAGAAAGTAGGAATCCAGACATTTACAATATACAGTAAAATGTCACAGATCGTTACTGTAACTGATGTAATTATGTGACGTTCCAAGTGGGACTCTGGTATTTGGCAGGCAGCGGGATGGCAGAGGAGTGAGAAGTATGGTCAGGAGGGAAGGAAAAGGAGAAATGAAATGATTTATGAGCAGGCAGTATTATTCTTTCCTCAGTTATTCCTCTGGGTCCTGTCCCTCTCCCTTCTCTTCCTCTCCTTCTTTTTCTCAGTTTTATTATCCGTCCCTCTTCTCTCTGTCTCATCTTCCAGCCCCACGTCTTCCTTGTCTCCCCTCTCTTTGGCTATAGTGCACATGTTGTTTGACTAACCTAATTAGGTGTGTCTGTATAGCCTACAGCTCAGATTCTTGTTGAAACTCTCCAGTGAGTATTCACAGTAGTTCCATTATATCACCCATCAGCTACTACAAAACAGGCATGTGTAATCAAATTACAGAGAAAAGCAATGAGCAGTATTTATGACCACAGGGAGGAAATAATTATAGCGTAGGCCTACAGTGAATTGTCCTTATCCAAGGCTGCGTGGCCTTCAACTGAAAGACGTGACACTCAATGATTGATTGCACCAATTGACAGTAATTATGGTGCACTTACAAACTGTACAAGCTTCATCTTATTCTCATGGGTGCCATAATTTTTTGCCACAATCCGGGTACTCAGTTTTCATGAATATAACAATACTTAAAAGACACATAAAAGAAGACTTCAACTAAATAGCAAGCTAGCTATCCTTTGAAAGATATATCATGCAGCAACTAAGAACGGAGCAGCCTGAGCTCATCAAACTCACAGACGAAGTTCAAGCAACTTGTTAGAAAAGGGATGAAAACCTTGTCTGTGGTCTACTTCAAACCAGGAGGCCCAGTTGGAGCAGTGAAAATCCTCCTGGAGGATTTCCAAAAGTCCATTTATTTTTTTGATTAATTTTCTCTAAAGTACTTCATTGATAAGAAGTCGGGCTGTGTGAGATTATGCTAACACCAAAAGTCAGCGAGCAAATGTTGGCTAGCTACTGTTGCTAGCTGGACTAGCTAGATTTAGTGGACAAAAGAAAAAGATACAAGAAGAAAGAACTCCTTATCAGGCACGCACAGCATCAGGACAGTCACCTGTTCGCAGCATTTAAGAACGTACAAACAGCACATTGCAAGTAGCCACAAGTTTCAGCTCATCTCGTCGCAAATCTTTGGTCTGAACTGGGTTTAAGGAAACAAGTGAAATAATACTCAGAAGAGGCTGACATTTTTTGGAATGTGAGTCACTTTCATTATTGATCACAGGACTGGGACTGGACAAGAAAAAATCAGCAGGAGCAGGAATTAAAATCGCAATAGATCAATTTTTTTTGCAGGGACTTGACAGTGGATTGACGTTAACAGGATGGGATGGGAGCCTTCCCTCCGAGATTGGGATGGGACAGGATGTTTTCACTCTGTCATGGGATGGGGACGGGAGTTTTTTTTTTTTTTGTGGGAGTGGGATGGGACAGGAGTGAAAATCCACTCCGTAACACAAAGCCCTCATCATATGCGAAGGACCTGTGAGGTAGGGGCATCAAATAATGTGCTGTCGAATAATGCAGTTGTCATGCATTTTTGACTTAAATGTAAACTACTGAAACATGGCGACATGGTGTGGAAAATGATAGAAAAAAGGCAAAAGATTTCTAACCCTTATATTTGGCTACTACACTGTTTTTGTGGTCTACCAAAAGGAAAATATGTTTTTCTTTAAACACTGATGAAAAGACCTGAATAGACCTATAAACAATGTCAAAATTTCTATTATTGTATCATGCATCTTATCTGTCTGTGGTTACTCAACCTTGCCAGTTAATAAGGGGAAGGAGTTATTGCTTGCTCTCTGCCCTGAATTTTCAACCATTTGGTTTCGATTTAGCCTTCACATATTAACCAAAAACAGCTCAGCATATGTTCCATCCTCTGTATGACTTATTGTCTTAATATGATCTGATTTACTTGCTGCCTTTAAAACACATTGCACTCTAAGTAAAACCAGCGTGGAAGCCACATAATCAGAGACTTATTTGAGCTGAATTACTGTAAGATCTTTCCATTTCGTGTTGATTTCCCAGACAGATCTCTGTTGCAGGTGCGGCGTGTTTATCCAGCTTTAGACGGAGCGCAGATACACCCGGTTGTCAGTGTGAGCAGATCTTATGGTGTCTGATGTGTTTCCCATCTGAGGGATCAACTGGATGTGCTGGCAGAAGGCAGCAGCAGGGGAAATACATGGCAATGAGAAAGACAAAAATAATTAACCGCAATGGGTACGGCCTGCCTTCTCAGTTAGTTTAATTTAGGCTCATTTTTATTTCTTTTTATTTTATTATCTTTTTTTTTGAGTGGAAAGAAAGAAATGAAAAGGAGGAGATAAAGGTCACGAAGAATGGAAAGTTGATTAGTCGGAGCAGAGGAGAAACACGGAGGGAGGAAGAAGAAGAGGACAGCGAAGAGGAAGGAAAAAATGAGAAAGACATGGAGGAAAGGGATGGAGTTATTCAAGAAGAAAAGGTGGTGAAGGAAGATGAAATTTATGATGAGGTTTGGGAGGAAAACAACAGAGAGGAGGAGGAAGAGGAAGAGGAGACGGGAGGCAATCCCTTCCAGAGCTCCTCCAAATGGCATCACGTTCTTGTGGTTGTTGACTGCTGCCAAACTCTGCATGTGTGTGCGTGCGTGTGTGTGTGTGTATGGCATCTCGACCAGTGCCGAACTTATTCACAACTTTGCTCCCTCAGTTTTTCCTCTGAGCAGCGCTGACCACATATTAACAATGTTGAAAGGCACCACCTATTTTACAATCCTTCCTCAAACACATGGCAAGCGAAGCACTTTCACTGTTAAGAAGTTGAAAGTTGAGAAAACTCATTATTTCAAGGTAAAGTCAGCTCTTAAGTTCTGAAATAAGCTAAACAAAGTTTTACTAACCCACAAGCTTTTGTTGATATAATTTACTTTTCTTCTTTAGGTAAACTTGAATCTTTTAGTCTTGGAAACCTCAAAAAATATATCAAATATTGTTCACTAAGCATTAGTGATTTGTCATTGTTTGAGTGCTTGAAAATTAGACGGTTCCAATTGAAAATATTAAATTGCAAATTATTCACATTTATTCAATGTTTTATCTGAACAAAACATTGATTGATAAAACCTTCTCAAAACTTGAGAGTTTTAGTTGGGGTCAAAATTTTATTGAAGTAAGTTGGATAAGTAGATGTAAATTTCAAAAATTGTTCACAGGGTGGGTGATTTAAAATTAAGTGGTTGCAATTGAAAATATTAAATTATTAACCATTAATCTCTTTCACTTCGATGAGTTTAATCAATGATTTTTGAAATACTAGTTTTTGGGAGGATTCAAGTTTATCTGAAGAACAAAAGTAAATTATCTAAACAAAACATTGGTTTGTAAAACTTTTTCAAAACTTCGCTTAAGAGTTTGCGTTGGGCTCAACAATTGAAGTAAGTTGCCGTGAAAATTTTCTCATAATTTTCATTTTTGCAGTGTTGCTGCATGCCGTGAGGCCACACCAACATGCTGCAGCGTTCACTGATGTGGCCTTGACAAATGCCTCTCATCATGCATCTGTCCTGCATGTTGAGATAATTAACTTTTCTTCGATAGATAAACTTTAATGAACTTAAAGCCCCCAAAATTTTGTCTTTCAAATATTGTTAAAAGTGAGCTGTTTCTTTGCGTGATTGAAAATTAAATGGTAGGAAGTATTAAATTATTAACCATTATTCATTTTCACTTCAATGAGTTTTTCAGTTTTTTTTATGAGCTGGTAAAACTTGAGACTTCTCTTGAAAATTTAAGTTTTCTCAACCTTTTGATGAATGTCCCTCATCATGCATCTGTTTTGCATCAGGAATCAACCCATTGTGTGTTGTTTTTGCTACAGATACACTCATGAGATGCAAGAAATGATGGGGAAAAAAAACATTAACACGCTAACATGATAACATACTTTATACACTGTTTATAGGGTACTCAACCTGCCAAACCGCTTGTTTCTACTGGAAGACCAAATGTAAATGCTTATGTATCTAGAAAAGTGGAAACGACGATTCGAATCACTCAACAACTTGATGACAAAAAAAAGAAAAACAAAGACTCGGGTAAGCAAAATAAGCACGCACCACAGCTTTGCGTTATATGAAAAGTTTGCGGTAAAAGGAAGAACACTGACGACGTGTTGGCTCGTTTGCTTCTGTCTTTCAAGTACTCCGGCCAGGGCTTGGTAAACCACAGGCAATGTTCTTTGAATGTCCTAATACACGCTTTCATTGGGGTTATATGAGGTTGCATGTAACACACACATGCTCCTCACTTACAGTATGCACACACACACACCCACCCCTGGTCACTGGAAACTCCAGATTGGTTGTGTGTGTGTGATAATGAGAGCTGCTGACACACATGCACACTCTCATTTTATGGTAGAATAAGATTTATGATGGCAGCACTACAGTACTTGTATGTCATGATATCCTCCAAAAGCCTGAGTGGAAAATGTTAAATTACCACCTCCGGGCTTCCGCCAATTATTTGGGCTATCAAGTGAAAAAGCCTGAAATGGGAAATTTAAAAAAAAATCATCTTGTGAATCACATTTCATTTTGTGTGGTTACCTACGTCAGACAGCTTTGAGATGGTATTCCACCAAAAATTCCTCATTCTTCGAGAACTGTATTCAATATTTTCTTTGGCACCGTTATTCTAATTGCTTTAGGTCAAATCCTTCCTTAAGTTCATCTTAACAGATTGAGGTTTGGGACAGAGCAGAAGGAAAGAGGGAAAATGGAGAAGTATGAGCAAATAGAATTCAAGAGAAGAGAAAATATTTAAATATGACATCACCTATTAAAGTGATTTTAAATATGATACATGGTAATACAGTTGCCAAAGGGGAAAGCAAGGACAAAGAGCAGAGAGGAAAACAGAGGAACAAGCAGCGAGACAGAAAGCCATGACGGAGAGAGACAGTATCAGAGGGAGAATCCCACTAATGACCAACAGATGTAAGAGATGAGGCACACAGGCCTGAGTTCAATTTCATACTGAGAACAGTCAGCTGCGCGCACACACACAAACAAAAACACCCACACACGTACACACACGCACTCTAGGGAAACTTACTTAACAAGTATTACTTCCCTTGCTACTGAGCTGGCGTGAAAGGTACTACTGCATAGCCTCTTAAGTTGCAACGTTTTCTTTTTTAACCAACATTTTAGAGTTTATTTTAACATCAACCTCTTTATTAACACGCTATAGAAGCCTGTGTGTCATCACTGCTGCTTTGAAATGCAGAGCAACATTATGTTAATGATTTCAATGAGTAAACTGATCATATCCATATGTTGTTGTTTTAATAAGAATGTTGTTTGCATCAGTTACTGAAAGATTTGCACTGTTTTTCTTCTTTTGTTGTCAAAGCTGTAGAAAGCAACCATTCCAAAGCAACCAAATTAAAAATTCTGAAGTAAAACTAATAACTATAGAAAGACCACAAAGTCCACATCTGAGCTATCACTTTCACGCAGACTAAATAGAAAAGTAAAATGTTGGATAAGCCACCCTAAAAGTGGAGAGAGTAAATGGAAAAAGCCTTGCATAAGATACTGAATACAGCCTATATAAAGTAGGCTATTTAATGTTAGCTAAGTATACAAAGACCAAAGAGAAAGTCCTCATTTGAGCTGTCACTTTCATATAAGCTAAACAGATAACAGTAACTACACAAAAGGCAAAACAACTAATGCTATAACGTTAACTTACAGTTAGCTGGCATTTTAACAATACAAGGTACATGTATAAAGATCAGGAACAATGTCGTCATCTTAGCTGTCACTTTCATGGAGGCTCAACAGAAACGTTATCAGCAACACCTAAAACAACTGCTAAACAGCCAACATTAAAACATTAGCTAACCAGTTAGCTAATGTTAGCATTAGGAAGCATTAAGCATTAGACATTAGGGAATATAATGTTTTGTTACTTTCAAATCAGCTCAGCCTGCACAACATTAATAAACAAAATTAAGGTTAGCTGGCATTTCACAATTAATGTTAACTGATGTTAACTAGCAGCTTATTGTTATCTATCTAGCAAACCATAGCTTTAGCTTACCGGTCAAGAAGAAAAATAACCTCCTCGACGAGGGTTTTCGGCTCTTGAAGCTGCTTCAACAAGATAATTGTTTTTGTTCAATCTTACTGGTCTTATCAGTACCAGTACAACCTTTTTTCAGTGAAAAAAAGATTAAAACTGGAAATATACTACCTGTCCAGCACCAAATGGCAGATAAGACAAAGTCAACGACTTGCTGAACACATAGTTGAACATATAGTGAAGCATTTAGCAGCTGAAGAGCCAGAAATTTACCTCAAGATTTAGACCAAGAACAAGAGCTAAAAGGACTGTAAATGACTGATTCATCATGTGACCTGAAACATGACTCCAAATAAATGCTAATGTTGCCTCTCTATCTGCTGGATGCATAATGGGCAACTGTTGGCTAACAAATTCAGCATATCAACTTCAAAGCTGATCGTATTTTAGTGTTGTAATGCGGTACCCAAGTGAACAGTGACCTGAATACCCTGCTGGGTTTCAAAGCAGTGCATTTTCCCCAACATTACTCTTTACACTGTCATTAATATCCCAAAAGCAAACACACAAATTCATGCATACATAATTTCTTTATGCACAACTTAAGTCTTGACTGCCTTAACAAAATCTGATGCATAACCTTTAACCTATCCTAAACTTCATTTAACCTTCTCAAAAGACTGCCTAAAAGCATCTTCAAAAGTCTAAAAATGGTCCTCGCAAAAACAGACGTACACAAATTTGTCCTCTTTTCCACATCATCTCTCTCTCTCTCTATCTCTCATGTTGTTTCAGTCAAATTGTTGCCTCTTTTTTGGAGGAAATATATAATGTGATTCAGCCGACATGGCAATTCATACTTAAGTAATAGCACATGTGGAGAAGTTCTATACTGTTGTCTCTTTTTTTATTGGCTCGGGTGTGCTGCGGTCGCAGGAGGGAGGCTGCAGGCTGCGTATTTAATGTGCTCGGGAGCAGTCACGTTAGCCAAGCTGGCTACAGAGTCTTGGCGTAAATGGCCTTGTGGTTTCATTTACACAGAGAGAGGGACCGTGTGCCTATTTATCTGCCGTATGAGGCATATCAGCACTGCTGGAAGGCCTTTTGATTAATCACAGTCTGTGGTTGAAACCAGGTGTCGATCTGAGGGAGGGATGGTTGATGCATCCTTGTATTACTTCACAAATTAGGGGGACATTTGGAGTAAAGGGGAATTAAATTTAAAGTGAAACAGCCATTTAAAGGGCAAAAGGTTTCACTGAAAGAAGAAATACTTTATTTAAAATAGCTGTTGACAAGAGGTTCTGCGGATTATCCAGGATAAAAAGAACTAGTTCTCGAAAGAGTTGTTGCAGCAGAATTTTAATGACATTTTGCAATACTGTGAGCACCACAAACAGACAGAACTCACATTTAATAGAATGCAGAATTTGGTATTTGATACTTTCCTAATTTTGTCTTCTGACACCAACATACTGAAAGGATGTTGCTAAGATCAAAGATATGTCTACTTTCTGGTAACAGTTTTGCTGCAGCTGCTGGTTAAATAAAAGCCTCTGTACAAGTTCTGAGAGACGGTACAGATAATACAGAACAGCAACCCACAAGTTCCACATGTTTAGAGAGCAAACCAAGACCCGAACTTAGAGTCATAAAGACAGAGCAATTAATCTTTTTTAAGAGCTAAAGCAAAGAGAGCACAGTGTGTGTATGTGTGTGTGTGACTTGGCTGATGTTTATCGAGCATTAGCTTGATCCGTCCTGTCAGTGACAGTGACAGTGAGTGTGTGTGTGTCTCCCAGGTTCAGTGTGTCCAGATCCAGTGTGGATGTACTGTACTTATCAGTTCTGGCTGCTGATCAGCGTCTTATATGTCCTCTCTGTTCATGTTTGTCTTCTCCCCTCTGGAGCCATTTTAATTCCCTTGTCTTTGTCACATACACTCATGTTCAGGTCCAAGACGTTGCTTTATGATTTGGATTACTGCTCATATTGTAAGATGCAGTGGGAGATGCTTTCATGTGGCATATGACATGGAAATAATTAAAACCAGATTATTCCGTGGATGAGGCAGGATTTGTTTTTGATGTCATGTTTGTGGAAAGTTATAAAGTAAAAAAATAAAACCATTTAGGATCTTTTGCTTGACCACTGTTTTTTTTATGATTGAGTCAGGCTGCTTTTTACTTTGTGCTCCAACAGTTGAGCGAGCTCAGTAATATTGGTCAGCTTTCTTCTTTCCTGTATACTTGCCTTCTTAGATACAGTATGTGCTTGGCATAGATATATTATGATGAAGTAGATGAAAGATGCATAGGTAGCCCCTGTTCAGTCCAATGAGAATTGCTTGCATGCCACATTACAGATTTTTTTTATGCTTTTCTCAGCTTTAGGAAAGTTTAAGAAATGTAAAACTTCCATGGATAAAAGATCCATAAAAGAAAGAGTCATAAATAACCTTGTTTTCAGGTGTCCTGTCAACAATTTGAGGGACGTCACTTTTATGATTGTGGCTTCTTTTTTTTAAAAATTGCTTCTTGGGCCTCAGGGGAATTTTTCACTGTAGCACAAGTCACCAGTGGGAAAATCTGAAGGTAGGCTGAGCAGCAATGCCTTATCGAGGTTCATATATTACATCATTATGTTAGGCTTGACTATGTTAAAAAGGAAGTCCAATTTTGAAGATGCAAGATTACAAATTGTTGCTGGGAGACCAGGAGAAGCTACACTGTCACATTTTTGAATTAGCTTTTGAGGTAGCTAATCCTAATGCTAGCTAGCAAAATGACTTTTTTTTAGCTGCTAACATTAGCTATCAGATATAATGCTGCCTTCAAATTGAGTGGTGTTTACCATGTTCATGAGAAGACTCCATATGAATGCTATGAATGCCTCTGGGGATATTTCCAACCTTGTAAACTCAAATTTTTTCTTAAAGTTGAGTTCCCAAGTCAAGTACATCCCATGTTATTAATATGGCTTAACTAGTTCCATTTGAAGGCAGCATAACTAGCTTGCTAATGATTGACTAGATTAGCTAGCTAGTAGCTAGTATTTTGTTAACACTAGCTATCAGATGTAACTAGTTAGGAAATGATTGTTCGGGAAGCAGGATAGGAGAAAGCTGACTGATGTTCCGCCAGGTAGTTTGTGTTATTGCAGCACAAAGGGTACAAAGGGATGGAACTTAGATGATGATAATGATAAAAGTGTTTACTATGTGGTCTAGAACTTTAACTTTTTTCTGTTCAGACTGACTAAAACACATCAGATAGATGGTGGCTATCTGCTGCAATTCAAACATCTGTCTCTTTCTTTCTTTTCTCTCCTTCATCCTTCCCTCTGTACCTTTTCTGCCTCCCTCCCTCCAGCTTTTCGGGCTGCTCAGAGTTTGAACAGCTTTGTTTTTTCCCCTTGACACGTTGGCTCCAAGAAGAGGGGAGGAGCGAAGGGAGGAAAGGAAAGTAGGGGTGGAAGGAGAAGAAGAGCCGAGCCAAAACAGAGGGAAATGACGGTTTGTTTGGTCAGGACAGCCTGTTACTTAGAACACTCTAATCTTCCTCCACTTGGCCGACTACCTGTAACCTCAAACAAGATGGATGGAGGGGACCTGGAGACAGAGGCTCTGGTGCTTAAATGGGTTCATTATATTTGGGGACTAACTTGTATATTTAACCCAAATTTACCACCATAAATAGAATAAACTACCAGGCTGTGCTTGAAATAGGCACAGTAGATACAGTATTTCCACAAATTTTAGGCTTAAAATAGGTCAACTGACGGCTACCAATGGGGCAGCATATGTCGATTCAAACACAGTAATTGTTTGACATTTTAATAATCAGGTGAAGGCAAAGCAAAAATACACGTTTGAACATTTAAAGAAGCTCAAGATCGGCGTGGTGGTTTAATAATGCCTTCTGTTTGTCAGCTGTGACTGGACATCTTGAGTTGATGTGCTTGTTCTGTCTGAAGCAGAACAGGTTTTTCTATCTTTAGCTTCGGCTGGCATCAGATGAAAAAAAAAAAAGTTGCTGCATATTTTACAGAGGGATTCCAGATTTGGTTTTATTGACACATTTGGACATTTTTTGTGTGTGTCTGCATGTGTTTTTTTTTTCCTCTGTGATTTTGGGGCCATGCTAATAACAGCTGTTGCCTCCGTGATAACGAGGTGATTTCCCAGGTTTCCCTGGCAACCCAAAATCACACCCTGTGTCATCTACTGTCGGTGTGTGTACTTGTGTGAGACAAGAGTCCTTTTGCCCTGCTTTGTGTCTGGAATGAATGTGTGCTCAGTTGTTCAAAAGCTTTGCCATTCAGCTGAGGGCTGCTGTTAAAAAGCCTTTGTTCTCCAATCAGGATTTGTATAAGGTCTTTAAATTTTAGTGGCATTAAAATCCTAATTTCAACTTTCCTGCTCTGAGGCCAAATTCGCATTGTGACTTGCAGTAAATTTTCCATTGTTCCTGCGGGAGGTTGGTCTTTGCCCCTCTGTAGATCAACAGCAAATGTTACATTGCATTTTTCCTGTGTAGTGAACATATTGTATGAGGATTAAATAGGGCATTTTAAAGGTACTTCACTCACTTTTCTCACCAGGACAATCAACTCATTATGCTGCTTTCCAAGAATCCTGGGTTCAAAAAAGAAAAATGCTAAAAACATAAAACAGCTCAGTCTGCTGATCAAGTGTTCTGCTGTCCACATTTTGTTTTTCTTTGAACACAGCATTTTGGATATTGAGAAAACAGTGGCTTGATTCTTGAGTAAACTTCAGCTTGGTTGTGTGTTTGACAGGGGAAACTCTTGAATTTTAATGTAGTTTTTTCAAGGTTTACCTCAGCTGTAAAAGCCTGAAAGTTCACCTTGAAAAGTGCTTGAATTTGACTTTAGAAGAGGGGATCCCTGGTTTGAATACACCGGTGTGGGATCATGTTCTTGTGTCTGTATTACTGACTTATATGGGGTTGGTGGGAACACACACACAGTTGGAGGATCTGCGATGGGTAGTGCCAAGGTGCAACACAGGAATAAGAAACAGTCTATGGTTGTGTTCCAATACCCATACCATTCAGTCTGCCAGACAAAGATTGAATATGTTCCAATACATAGCAAATAGAGTATGCCAAACATAACCAGGATATCCTTCTGCATCTGGTCGCATTTTGCAGTACACAAGCCTGCATGTTCGTCCAGCTTTTCAGACATAACTGTGACGGTAGCCATGCAAGAAAAATGCAGAGTTACTGTTGTGAATATAACACTGCATGTTACATACATTAAAACGAACAACAGCAAAGTTCTCTGGGTTGACCTCCAGTGAACTGGGGGAATGTTGTTTTGTTGTATCTCCAAGGCAACATTAAGAAATGTAGCACCCATTTAGATGGATTTTTATTTTGAACATGTGAAAAACAAAGTAAACAATAAAAAACATCAAATGTTTGTTAAAATAGAAAGAACAGAAAACATGTGCAAGTTCACTAAAAAAAATTCTCAAAAACACCCCAAAATGCATACTTTTTCTTTCTACGTCAAATTTGACGCTACATACTGCAATGGATGTACGAGCAACAGGGTCAAAGTTTAAGGTGCCATTTAAAGTATGACAAAATAATACATCCCAATTGTGCAACAGTATGTGCTTTGTAAGGGCAGCTGTAGTATCTATTAAAAGTAAAAAGAAAATGTAAGCGATTTGGAATGCAGCTAACGTGTCATGCCTTCCCGAAGACAATGGTATTGTCAGCAGTGATAAAGCTCCAGTCCAGTGGTAGGTGGAGATTTGGAACTGAAACAACATGGAGACAAACAGCTGCTACAAATTAAAAGAAAAAGTTAAGAAAAGATGATAGAATCAGCGCTTGTGTGGGCTCTGCGGTTTTCGTTATACTCTGTCCTCTCCTGCTCTCCCCTCATCATTTAATCATTTTCAGTTTTTATGTTTATGAGACTTCCTGTTCCCCTCCTTTATCATCCTCCCAGTTCTTTTCCTCCACTATATAAGAACATAACAGGTGCCTTATGGGTGGCCTCGACAGGAGGACTTTTTTCATGTCTATAACCTGTTCTAGCCAGAGAAACCATAGATACGGAGATGAACCCTCACATTAATGGTTTTTCAACCGCTACATATCCATGGAAACATCTTACCCTGCACTCATCCATCCCTGCTCCTCTCCTCTCATAGGTGTTTATTCATTCATCCATCCCCTTTTTTATTTTCCCCCTCTAACTGTCTTCAATTACTAGGTGATGGTGGGGATTTTTTGCCCGCCAGACACAGACGGTGCTCAGTACCCTTAAGAGATATGTGTGTGTGTGTGTGTGTGTGTGTGTGCGTGTGTGTGTGTGTGTGTGTGTGTGTGTGTGTGTGTGCTGGAGTGTTTTTGTGTGAGCAGCTGTTTTGACAGCCTAAATTTAAAAGTGAAAATCACAATTATGGCAAAGCTGAAAGTACTTCAACCACTTGTGTAATCTGCTGTAGCAGTTATGATCACAGGCTGATGAGCATCTCTGTGTGTGTGTGTGTGTGTGTGTGTGTGTGTGTGTGTGTGTGTGTGTGTGTGTGTGTTGTTGCTCTTCATGTCTGGCAGACAGAAGTGAGCAGCTGCATAGTTTGCATGCCTCACTTTGGG
This sequence comes from Lutjanus campechanus, assembly GCA_027495735.1. Classification (NCBI taxonomy): domain Eukaryota; kingdom Metazoa; phylum Chordata; class Actinopteri; order Lutjaniformes; family Lutjanidae; genus Lutjanus; species Lutjanus campechanus. Next base: position 23,584 of record JAJHUR010085124.1, on the reverse strand, counting down.
AAAGTGATTGTAAGTGAGGGTTGACATGGTCTGTACTTACAGGTTTGGCTGATAGCGTGTTGTCTACCAGGGGTCCAAAATAGGCAGTAATTTCTTCTCACCAGAGTGATAAATCTCTGATGCTTTGCTTTGACGCATTTTGAAACCGAAATTGAAAAACTGAGCTAAAGTCTGTAGCTTTAAGAAGTTCCTTTTTCAAGCCTGTTCTCATTTGTTAAAGGTAGAATATGCAGGATTTGTCAGTTGCTGGTTGTAAACACACCAGAAACATAATATATTGTTGAGTCTCATTCCCAGATGGTCAATACTGACGTTGATGTCTAGAAACGTCCCAAAAACAGGAAAATCCATCATGATATAACTTTAATGCAGTGGTTATCAGCCTGAAATGACTATTCTGTTCATAGGTTTCACACCGTTAACTGCTGATCTGCCAATCTACAGGATAGATAGTTATTGAATAACTACATCTTGTCAGACAGGGATCCCCGAGACTACATTTTATCATTAACTTATATTATTAATTGGACAAGAAGATTAGATTAGACAGGTCTTTGTCAGCTGGGCTAACCAGCTGTCCTCTCCATTGTCAACCAAAGCAAACATACAGAAATATTTTTTCTGGTTTGAACTTTTTCAGCTATCATAAATTTGGAATTGTGTGTTTTTTCCAGATATTTGTGTATTTTGGTATGATTATTTTGTGTGAAGATATATTTTTTTGCTGTTGATGTTTTCTTAGTTTTTCTGTTTGTTATTTTCCCCTTTGTATTACTGTATGTATGTTGTCTGTATTTTTTTTTCTTTCTATTATTTCCTTATTATACTCAAAATCTTAATCAGTAATTGTAATTTAATTTTTATTTTCTCCAATTTATAGCTGGGGGAGACCAATGATAACCCTAAGGTTTTTAGTCTCCCTTGCATATTCTTGTTACTATTTATATTGTTTTGTTTATTTATTTTTTTAATATGTGCTAAAGAAATCAAACCAATCAATCAATCAATCAAAACTTTATCTGACTTGTCTAACTTGGTTTTAAGGTCTTACACTGATGGGCTATAATGGGAAAGGCCTCACAAAACATGCGTGTGAAGCAGACTAATCAACCTGTGTCCAAAGTATGGCTAGATAAAGGTTTGCATGTTTTCAGGTGGTTGCAAAAGCTCAAAACCTCATTGAATTAGCTCCTGTACTTTGTTCTGTCCTGTCCTTTTGAGCTTCATTCAACAACTCTTTGTGTGAGATTTACCTCACCAGTAGGATTATTTCTGCCTCCAGAGCAGCTTAGTCTCTGAGAAATGTGATATACTCTGAATCCACACATTTCTCTAATGGTTACACTATGCATGACAGGGTTTACTTTCTTAAGATTTAGTTGGAAAGCTTAAAAATGTAGATAATTGAATTCAGTAAAACTGGGTTTAGAAATAAACAATATATTTTTGTACATACACATATATAACACTGTGCTGACGCTGCAGCAGGTAGTGTCAGACAGGGTTCTTGTGCATGTTACATATTGCAACGAGTACATTCACCTGTGTGTGTCAGAATCACTAATGTTCTCATGAAATCTGCTCATTGCTGAGCTTGTCCCAGATTTCCCCTGGGGGCGTATATGCACACTTGCACACTAATAACTGCACAATCTAGTGTCTCAGCAGCCCCTTGGGTAGTGTGTGCTGCTACGTGCATATGCGGGTACGTGTTATTAATCCGCGGTGGTGCTGAGAGCAGCCTGTCTGGTTGGATCAGTGCCCATCAGGATCAGGAATCATTTCGTTGGGTCTGCTCACTGCTATCACATCTCAGGCCTTAATGAGGCAGCACAGCAGCACTGCAGTGTGTTTGTGTGTGTGTGTGTGTGTGTGTGTGTGTGTGTGTGTGCGTGCGTTCACCCTATGCCTTATCTGCTTGCTTTTCAGCAAGAAAATGTCTTTGCAAATCCGAACATTTTAATGACAGTTTGGATTTTGAGATTTTGTCTTTAAAATCATTAGAATGAGAAAATGTCTGTCAGTTAATATTACTAATATCAGATGTTAAGCCACTGCAGATGCTCTCTGTTGTATCCAGTACAGCATTACCCTTATTTGAGAAAATGTGGAGTCAGAACATAGACACTGTAGCAGGTTTATAATCCCAAATGTCAGCATGTTTAACAATGAAAATGTGCGCTGAGCATTTATTGACTTCACTGATAGTAGCCGTCAGAATTTGCCCCACCAGAAACTCAACTGATTATACAAAGATGCACACACACCATATACTGTACATATAGGTCATATATTTATATTTAATGGTAATGTATTGGCTTGATACAGTTATCTTGGGCTATCCAGAGATGCTTGGTAATTATCTCCATCGTAGACCGGTCTGTTTTATACTGACTGCTGATTCCTCACTCCTCTCAACCGGCTGGTAGGGGCTGCAAGTCATCAACAACTGCCAGGCTAAAAACAAGGCTTACCTCGTCTGTTTCAGGCCACATTTTAGCTTTTGTCATGGCTCAAAAACTGACATCCATTGAAACGTTTTCTTTAATGTTAAACCAGAGAATTTACAGATTAATTCCATATTTGATATGATACGACACAATAAGTTAGGCACGATGAATAAACCTCCATTTTGTTAGTTTAGCATCTGCAAGGTCGTCCTCTTGTAGACAAATCAGAGATGGACATTTCAGTACAAAATCAACTGTAACTCGCATCATTATGAACAGATTTTTATGAGATTTGGTGAGTTATGAACCTGAAAAATTGAACATGATGCGATTTCTAAAATGAGGCACAGGTGGCGATCTAGTAGCTGTTTCAAAACATCAACCCTCTGAATAGCCACAACTTCCACTGCTTTTGTGAGCTTTTCTAAACAAAAACAGTTCTAAATAACATAACATTACTATAACATCTAAATAACAATGTTTAAACTGAGACGTTTGGACTTAGCGTCCCGTTGAAATAAAACTTTTAATTGAATGTTGAAAAAAAATGCCCTTTGCCATGTGTTGGAGCTCATTAAGCACAAATCCTTTCTAACAGAAGAATATAATAATAAATGCACTTAGAAATGATTGTTTACATTTAAATGCAAATTAATGGTAAAATATAGACTAATTGATAAATAAAATTTTGGTGAATAATTGTAAATGGTTTTGTCTCTGAACTTAAATGTTTTTGCCTCATAAAAGTACAAAATTGCTTGTCACTCCAGCTGTGACTCATTTGGTACCGATTCTGGGTAGTGGTGGCCTGAAGGTTGGTGAAGCGAACTTGTGACTGGAAGGTTGCTCAGTCAGTCCCCCGACTGGCAGGAGAAGCCACTGAGGCACCGTTGAGCAAGGCACTCTGGTTGTACTGAGCAGCCTGAATGTATAAATGTGTGAATGTGTTCAGGGTGTTCCTGCAAAAGAGAGCATCGCACTCAGTGAAAAAGAAAAAAAATCTGTACCTTTCCGAAGGGTAGATTTTTTGTCACTAGGGGTACAGATTTTTTTTTTTAGAGGCAGAGTCAAGCAGGCACAAAAATGTATCCTGGAGTGATGAAGCGTATGCGCACTTTTTGGTCCATTTCTCTACCATCATCTCATCGTGTGTGAGTTCAAAATATTAATGAAGAAAGTTAAAAACTTTTCATAAATAAAAACAAGAACTTGAGTGATTTACTGGCGTGCAGGAACTGATGCCCACCATGTGTGGGCCTTTTTCTGATGCATGTGTGGTGTCTGTGTGCGGGCTGAAGTTTAAAGCACATGTCTTTTAGTAGGTGTTTTCCCAGTTTTTTTGTCTTTCATCTGTCCTCACTGTGATCTGTGCTAATTCTCTCAGAAATAGCGGCA
>JAJHUR010085124.1:0-19719 GCA_027495735.1 Lutjanus campechanus | reverse complement strand
TCAACCGGCTGGTAGGGGCTGCAAGTCATCAACAACTGCCAGGCTAAAAACAAGGCTTACCTCGTCTGTTTCAGGCCACATTTTAGTTTTTGTCATGGCTCAAAAACTGACATCCATTGAAACGTTTTCTTTAATGTTAAACCAGAGAATTTGCAGATTAATTCCATATTTGATATGATACGACACAATAAGTTAGGCACGATGAATAAACCTCCATTTTGTTAGTTTAGCATCTGCAAGGTCGTCCTCTTGTAGACAAATCAGAGATGGACATTTCAGTACAAAATCAACTGTAACTCGCATCATTATGAACAGATTTTTATGAGATTTGGTGAGTTATGAACCTGAAAAATTGAACATGATGCGATTTCTAAAATGAGGCACAGGTGGCGATCTAGTAGCTGTTTCAAAACATCAACCCTCTGAATAGCCACAACTTCCACTGCTTTTGTGAGCTTTTCTAAACAAAAACAGTTCTAAATAACATAACATTACAATAACATCTAAATAACAATGTTTAAACTGAGAAGTTTGGACTTAGCGTCCCGTTTATTTTCTCCTTGTTACAGTTTGGTGAATCCAGGACACTTGGTTACAATACCATTACACTATTCTATGCATCTTTAAGAAAATTATACTATATATAGGTAGATTTGTCAGAGGACCCTGTATGGTGCCAAAATGTTACTTAAGGTGATAGCTGTGGATCTTTCTTTAATTTTAAAGGTACAAAATCATTGCTGACAGCAAAGAGTACACAACTGTACTTATAACAAGTTTATAAAGGAAAAATGCTGCAGCAAATCAGTGATCAGAAATACTGATTTGAATGGAGAGTTGGGTTCATTGAAATAAAACTTTTAATTGAATGTTGAAAAAAATGCCCTTTGTTGGAGCTCATTAAGCGCAAATCCTTTCTAACAGAAGAATATAATAATAAATGCACTAAGAAATGATTGTTTGCATTTAAATGCTTTTGGTTACATATAGACTAATTGATAAATAAAATTTTGGTGAATAATTGTAAATGGTTTTGTCTCTGAACTTAAATGTTTTTGCCTCATAAAAGTACAAAATTGCTTGTCACTCCAGCTGTGACTCATTTGGTACCGATTCTGGGTAGTGGTGGCCTGAAGGTTGGTGAAGCGAGCTAGTGACTGGAAGGTTGCTCAGTCAGTCCCCCGACTGGCAGGAGAAGCCACTGAGGCACCGTCGAGCAAGGCACTCTGTTGTACTGAGCAGCCTGAATGTATAAATGTGTGAATGTGTTCAGGGTGTTCCTGCAAAAGAGAGCATCGCACTTGGTGAAAAAGAAAAAAATCTGTACCTTTCCGAAGGGTAGACTTTTTGTCACTAGGGGTACAGATTTGTTTTTTTTAGAGGCAGAGACAAGCAGGCACAAAAATGTACTCTGGAGTGATGAAGCGTATGCGCGCTTTTTGGTCCATTTCTCTACCATCATCTCATCGTGTGTGAGTTCAAAATATTAATGAAGAAAGTTAAAAACTTTTCATAAATAAAAACAAGAACTTGAGCGATTTACTGGCGTGCAGGAACTGATGCCCACCATGTGTGGGCCTTTTTCTGATGCATGTGTGGTGTCTGTGTGCGGGCTGAAGTTTAAAGCACGTGTCTTTTAGTAGGTGTTTTCCCAGTTTTTTTGTCTTTCATCTGTCCTCACTGTGATCTGTGCTAATTCTCTCAGAAATAGCGGCAGTGTACCAAAAGCCCACGTTTGATTAAAGTGAAGCTCAGAATTACAGGGTCCATCGCAGTACATCTGTCTCAAAACCAGCCTCTGCATGCTCAAACTCTACATATCCATATTTGATAAAAAATAAATAAATAAATAATGAAAAAACTATTTCTTGATAAATATGTGATCGGAAATGTAGGTTGCTTTCATTGACACAGTCCTTGATACTTTTTTATTTTGCCCACATGTCATAGAACAAGTTCATTATCTTGTGATCAGCCAGCTAGATATAATAATGGTGGGAACTAGTGCGGCAGTGTGCATTCCACTGAGAAATACCGCTTATTGCAAGTGTGTGTGTGTTTATATGTAGGTGTGTGTGAAAGAGACAAAGCTGTGGTCGTGCAAGGTGCTGTAATCCACTCAGTGACCTTCAGAACCTGCTCGGAGGTGTGTGTGTATGTGTGTGTGAAAATGTGTCACCAAAGCCATGCTTACGCTTGAAGGTGGTCTTATCCACCCGCTGACCCTCGGACAGCCAGATGGTGTGTGACTGCGTGCCTGTGAGAGTGTGTTCCCCACCTCTGAGCCTCCTGGCACCACAGTTAGCCCCCTCACCCACCCACACATACTGCCCTCATGACACGCCAAACCACCCCCCCACCTCCCCCCTCTTCATCCTCTGTCCTTTCAGATGGGTGTGATCACATCAAAGTGAAACAGGGAGGATTACAGGTTCCTGTGCCCCGAGGGTTCCCAAGCAAGACCCCTCTCTCTCTAACTGTAACACACTCTCTCTCTTTTTGGTCCCTGCCAATCTCCACTGGGGCCCCTAATCCCTGTGGTGTCAGGAGGTCAGGGGAACGTGTCATGGATGACCTGTCAGGACTCATATCGTACAGCTGGAGATGGATAACCAGCTAGCTGAGCCTGAATACAGAGACAAAACAAGAAAACTTGTTAATGTGTTGTTTTTCTTTACCCATCTTTTTTGTACTTGTTTCATTCCACCCCTCATCTTCATTGTTCATAACTCTTTTTTCTATTTGATTTCATATCAAGGAAAAATTGCATCCTTAGTTACAGTTGCTACGCCTGTCAAGTTCTCCATTCTCACACTGTACATGCAGTTTACTTTGATTATAGTGGCAGATTTAAATAGAAATTGTCAGAAATACAAAGCCTTTAATTCCACAGAAATGTAAACAAATTCAGCTTCTCATTTCTAGCTGATGACTGTGGATTTTCTCAGCTAAAATGCAGAAAATGCATTCATTGCGCCACCAGATTTCATAAATGTAGTTAGCTAATGTAAGCTAATACTAAAGCTAAAACTCCTTCAGTCAGCTGGAGCTGTCTCCAGTGAACTTTTTAAGGTTTCCATTTGACACATTTTAAACTGAGTACCCTGAAAAAGGGTCCAAAATATGTAAAGTTTAACGGCTTAACAGCTGTGTGCATGACATAACATTAATGCTAATGCTACATCCCAGCAAATAATTGTCAGATGGTGAAATACTACTGGTATACGTTACTCTTTAACATTAGAAAAGGAAGTGCAGGGACATGATAAGTGCAGTGGACCTTGAGACGGTCACCCAGCCACACCAACTGGACAGCCAGGATAAGAGCTAAGAGAGTGAGCAAGAGAGAGAAGTGTTGTTGTCGGCCCACTTTCTGCACCACCCCACATCCTCATCCTCCACCCACATAACAAATCCAAATGTAACCCTACATTGGCATGTGCAGTGCTATCTAATACAAATTTGGCTGGAAGTAACGCTACTGCAGGTAAGCTAGTTATCAGAACGTGCTAATCTTTGCAGCTAACGTTAGAGCAGATGACGACCAAAAATCTATTCCTCAGACATGTGCTGTTATGTTTCACATTTTTGTCTACAAAAAAGACGCCACCCTCCAAACTCTGAAACCTCGTGTCGCTCTTCTCAGAGGCCCATGCACAGCACCTCAACACGAAGAGAAATGCAAAGCTTGACAGACCTGCGAGGCCTTAATCTCAGCTCACACTACTGGATCTAACTGATTTTGAATTCTGGTTGCATCAGAGACATGAGGACAAACTTCACTCTCTAATCTCAAACATGCACACACTACAAGATTTGAAAATAACATAATAAATAACATTAGATTACAAGATCTTATCAAGATCTTTATACCAGAAGGGAGAGCATGACCCCATGTGATCTTGCTTGAGTTTACGGGGAATGTGATTTCTCGTGAGCTCATTCAGTGGAACAACTCGCTGCAGTAAAGTTAATGCGAGGAAAAGCAAAAGCAGAAGCCTAGAAAAATGTGGATGAGAAAATGTTTGGTTGTTCTTCAGTCAGAACAGTAGGTGAGATTTTAAGTCAGTTTTAATATCTATCAACAGTAGTATGCTTGCCACAAGGGCTAAAGTGTTTATCATTGCATGGCAACACCTCTCTTTGACTTCCATACTGACATAATCATCCAGATTTTAATCTGTAAATATCAAACATGTTTGAAAATGATCCGGGTGGCCCTGATGAGCCTAGGAGGAGTTACGATTCGATCTGTAAACCCGTCACATTACCATATAATCTAGGCTGAACTCTGGTACTGACTGAGGTCTGGCCCAGATTTCTCCTCCAATTCTCAGGAGGGGGAGAATCCGAGGCAAACTGTCCCGAAACTGTGTGGGGCCAGCATTAGTTATAATTGTTACTTTACCATAAAGCTCCCAAAAAACTCAAAAATGACTTTTTGTTCTCTCCATCTAAACTTCATCACTCATGTGTGTTCAAGTTCTGGTTTGCAACCGTGGATTCTATTAATAGACAAATTCACTTCAAATACACACACACACACACACACACACACACACAGATTGTGTGATGTGGTTACAGCTGGTAGAATGGGCTCCATATTTGCAATGACGCTAATGATCCACTTAGTACTGGTATTTGTTTTATGTTGGGTCGGCGTGTAGCGACCACAGAGCCCTCAAAACACACAGAGAAAAGAGAAAAGTTCATGGTTGTCTTGGAGGTATTTCATGCTGCTAATTTTACAGGCATGGCATCTGGGGGCGGATATATTTCTGCATCTGTTGAGCAAATGTTTATAATGCAACACTTGTAATGTTGGCAGTTGTTAGTCTACCTCAACGTCACTCTAATTTTACCGCTATGGTTGGCCTGCTGTAAACACATGCCACTTGAATCCATTGTTCCTTCATCGCTTTTGAAGAATCTGTCTGATTCTACATCTGTCCTACAGGATTATAAAACCATTCCTCAATGAGGTGGAGCAGCAATGTAACACACCCGTGTAGATTTATTTCAGTTATCCATCTAAAATAAAAGAGATGTTAAGAAGAGCATGCAGTTTATATACAGTAGATCAAACTGAAGCAATTGCAACATAATGGGATGGAAGTATGTCTCTAACAAAGCCAGTTTGGACCAGAAAGAGGGGCATCACCAGAAGGAAGCAGTGGGCGCCAGAAAGTGCTGCATGACATGAATGGGTTTCTCAATAGCATCCTCATCCATGAGGAAGTGTGGCGTCTGCAGAAATGAATGCCCAGTTTCTCCAGTTTGACATCGTATCTCCAGATTAATTCAGATGCATGCTCTCAGCCGTCTGTTAATCAGTCCTGTGGATTCAAATTTGCTTGACAATCTAGTGACAGTTATTATGTTCAAATGCACAAAACCCCAAAATTCAGTGAGAGCTGTCAACTGAATCCTCTGCAACCCATCTTCTTTAGGAAGGTGTACATTCAGCCTTCACTTGTCTTCCATCCAATGACAGCCAAACACAGTCTCATTAAAGATTTCTATACATGGATAAGAATTTTACATTTTTTGTGATATTTAGCTCAACTTTCAAATGAACACTGTAAAAACAAATGCTTAAACTTTTTAATTGTACTAAGTAATAAAAAATCATGTAGTAGGTCTTGTAACTTAAAGATGTTGAGAGCAGTTGAATTTTCTTTCTTTTATGTTTATTAAAGCTGTAGTGCGTAACTTCTGTCACGCCCTAGCGGAATTCTGCGTTACAACAATAAAGCCGGCACTTCCATATGACGTATGCCCAGGTGCACACCGTACACAGAGTAACACTCGCTACACACTGTGTACACAGAGTAACACTCGCTACACATCGTGTACTGCTCGCCACAGTACACAGAGCAACACTCGCTTCACACCGTGTACTGCTCGTCACGGTACACAGAGTAACACTCGCTTCACACCGTGTACTGCTCGTCACGGTACACATAGTAACACTCGCTACACACAGTGTACTGCTCGGCACTGTCTCGCGCTACACAACGTGGCGAACACCAGGCTGCTAACATTACATTACATTTATAGCACCATTTCCAAGAAAATAATAAAGTACTAGGTCCAGTACATGTAACAGCAACACATACTACTCCTAATATAATTATAAACCAAGTCACTTACTTATCCAACAGCAGCAACGCAACATCCGTGACAGCCCTCAGCTCTCCACCGAAGAAAAGCGACGCCAATACAAATCCGTGTTTGCCTTCTCCGTCCGTCACTTTCCGTCCTTCAGCCGAACGTCCAGGCTTTTTCTTTGTGGTAGGATCCACTTCTGAACCGTGTCTCGGCCACTTCTTTAGGCTCTCCGCCATGTCGCTTTCTCTTTCTACCTGCGCTCCATTGTGTCATCTCGTCTAGTAGTGGCTTGGGTGAAACAGACATTTACGGACATGTAGAAGTTACGCACTGTAGCTTTAAACTTTTTAAAATTAAATTGAAAAAAAAATTAAAAATGGAAAATTCTGAGTTTCCTCTGAGTTGGCTTCATCAATCATTTTAACTGTGAGAGAACATGCAACAACTCCAAATATTTAAACTCTTACTTTTAAAAACAAAAAGGTACTGAGTACTGAAACTTATTCAGGTTTACAGTGACGTATTAGCCACTGTTGTTGTCATTCTGTGGTCTCACTTTCAAATTAAAAGTCTCCGGTAGGTAGGTTTCCTTCCTTAAAACAATCAGCAATAACTACAAGACTCTCTAGTCTCCTGTGTGAAAGTCTTGTGTTTGACCCATATATCCACCCTGACCTTACATTCATCATTATTATTTTGTAAGTCAATTAATGTACATGTAGACAAATCTGTAGATTACATTTTGTGATTAGTTCACAAACTGCTTGGATACGGGGATGACAACCACACATTCACTGCTCACATCCTTTGGTGGATTCATCTATAATGTGCTTTCCTAAACCAGACAGAGAACCAAGCTGGAAACTTCTCAGCTACATACCAGAACACATCTTGAGATGCTGAAATCACTCTTTCAGTCCAATATTTTGTTCAGAGATTCTCTTCCAACAAAAATACTCTGCTCCCACTTGTGTTAATAGGTGGAGTTTTTAAAGTCAATATGGTGCCATTAAATTCAATGAAGCTTTACCTCTCAACACTGAGGCACTTGTATTTTCCTTTTATTCTGGGGTTTTGTTTAAGGTTGACTTTAAAATGATTCATTGCCGCATTAATATTAGTATAATATGCCCCCGCAGTTGGAATATCTAATGCTAAATACCTGATAGACCTATTCTGGGGTCTGGCCCTTCTGACCCTTCTGGCTCAGCCTGACTGTATATTTTTATTTAACACCAGAAGGTAGCTGAGCTTCTTTGCTGCTGCCACCGTACAGCTACACTCGGGTCAGTATTACTGTAACTGCTGAGTAGATTATAACAGTTTCCCCGGAAAAAATGTTTGCATATCCTCCTGAATATGTCAGAGGCATATACGCATGTTTATGTAATGAAATAACAGCAGTGTTTTAGCAGGTCTGATGTAATCCAGTGGGAGAATGTGTGTCTTTGGCGGTGATTCTGTATGATGTTGTACATTATGCACACTAAGCATTATATAACACACATGGTTAAGTTAATCATCTTAAGAGAACAGTTGTTGGTTGTATTTCTGTAAGATGTAGAAAAAGTCTGATAACTATGCACTGAGCTTGGCTGATGTCTAGATTTGTCTTATATGATGTGATATGTTGATGCTCCATATAAATGTTTAATCAGGTCTTGGGTGAGAAATCTGAATTATTAGAAAAAAAAAAAATTCTGTATGTTTTCTCTCTGCTAGAAACGAAAGAATAAACTCCCTTTATGAACCAGATCAGGCATAAAGATAAAAACAACTCAAGAGAAACAAACAGTTTTGCTTATTGTAAACAAGTCCAAAAGTTACTGCTGTCATGTGAGCATTCCTTCTCATCTGATTACACAACGTAAATCTCATAACAAAAGCAATAATATCCTAATCACTTTATGAAAGCAGTGAGATCAGATATGAGAATCAACCCAGCCCAGTGTTGTACTGAGTTATTTAACCTGTGGGTTAAGCATTCTTTGTAGGTACTATTGTAGGTGATGAAGGCTGTTTACCTGTTAAACATAGTTGAGTTACTTTACTCGTTTTATTTTTGCTATTGGCTTCAATGTGAAGATGACTTATGTTGGAAAATATAATAAAAATATCAGATTTCCTCTTTTATCTTTTCTTTTCTATTTTTGGAATTCCTGACATGAATAATAAATAGGCCAAAAGGCCACAAGGGCAGACTCCAACGTGGGAGACCCAAGCCTGATTGCGGTCTCACTGCAATCTAAAGATCATTTCGCTTCATTGACTCGCAATAAAACAAAGATTCACCAAGACGCTATTAGGAAACTGAGCCCTCATCTGTTTCAAAAGGCACTGAGGCTTTAGCTGAGACAAAGGCCTTTGTCAGGATCACAGTGCTCACTCTGCAGCCTGTAGAGACATCAGACTGGTTTATGACAGACAGGTCAGCAGGGAGTGGGCAGCGGGCTGAAAACATACTGCACAAGCATATACACAAACACACAAACACATTCACTTACATAGCTTTAATTATGCACATGCCCATCTGCATGAAAAGTGTTTAAAGCACTGAAAGCAAGTGTGCATTGTGTGTAAAAATGCATGCAAACTTGGAGACAACACACATACATACTGCAGTGAACCCCTAATGTGAGACCCATGACCTCTCTGTATGGGAACCCTAACCCACACACACACACACACACACACACACACACACACAAAAAAAAAACCCAGTGTGTGTGTGTGTGTGTGTGTGTGTGTGTGTGTGTGTGTGTGTGTATGTCAGGGTTGCCAGGCACAGCACTGCACCTTTCATTGGAATGAAAACTAAAGGAGTGGGGAAAAGATGAGCACACACACACACACACACACACACACACACACACACAAACACAAACACACACACACACACATATATATAAAACATTGTAAGTGCAATACTGACACCAAGATTTTGGCACAGTATGACACTGTAAAAAAAACCTCATATTTTGGAGTTTGGTCCATAAAAAGGATTCTCTGTGAGTGATTGATGTACAGCTCTGGCGTCACAGCCCACATGGTCTGAAAAGCAATGTGGACCATAGCTTTTCACCACTCAGAGACTAGCAACCTTCAGGATTTAAATTAAGTGCAGACATTATTTTACTCTCCCATAAAGTCCCTGGTCAGAGGGTTGTACTTTCCAAATGTACAGGACATTTTGGGGGGTGGGGCTTGCAGTGTTGACATTTTTGGTTGGTTGGTGACTTGCAGCAGTTTATTTCAGCCACCATGTTAAAAAAATCTACAGCAGAGGAATATTTTTTTTTGTTCAGTGTTCTTTGACACATCAACATGAAGTGAAAAAAAAAAGAAGCACTAAGTCCCAAAGGCCTTATCGAGCATTTATGCTGGGGACGACATCCAGGGGGAATTGAACTCAAACTCCTTCAACACTGGACAAAACTCTCACCAACATCTGGCTTTTGCCTTCAGTAGGAAAGGCTACAATCAGCATTCACTTCTGGAGCAAATGATTCTGCAGTGGTCATGAGTATTGATCTGGTCCAGCTTCAATCGGCACTGATGGAAACATGACGCCCAGGTGAGCGCGTTAATTTTGGCCCCTATTCAGCTGAGGCAGTGGAGACTTTGACTCGGTTTGACTTGGTGCGTCAGCTAAGCACAGCGAGTTTGCACCTGACGTGGGGCTGTAAAATGGCAAATAACTATTTTATTTACTATAAATTCTTCATAATAAAAGTCCCCTGTTATTCTGTTACTTAAAAGCTTTTATTATGAAGTAGCAAAATCAGGAAATATTGGTTGATTCCTATCTAACCACAAGTGAACATGAAACAGTAAAATACAGCAGATACCTGAAAGTACAATGATGCAGGAGAGAAACTAAACTTCAAACCACAGAGACTCAGGTAGAAACTACGAAAAGTACAGAGTACACAGACATTTTTAAAAACGCTTTTCTCTCTGCTCTTCTGTACAAACATGAGTTGAGTTTCATCTTTCCAGCACACATCAGACAAAAAAAAAAAAAAAAAAACAGAAACAGAAAGAAAATCTTGTCTGGCCGTGGGAAAAGGGTCAATTGTCTATTTTAAGCAGGCTGGATTACATGCTAATTTTGGTGTTAAAATGGTAAAGCGAACAACAACATGCTGAAGGAACACTTCAGTTTCTTGAAAAGTAGTTATTGGGACAAAAACTTCCACTTTTTAATGTCATACTCCACCCAGTACATGTGTTAGAAACACATTGAGCAGATCAATGAACAGTAGGGGAGTGTATTATGCTGCAGGAGTTGTTCGACAAATTGAATGGTTGCTTTGATACTGTTTTTCCCCTCGTGAAAATTGGTCATCAAAGGAATTCATTGTGTCTGACTGTATTGACCTGAACCAAAGCAAATGTGTTCTGTCAAAAAAAAAAAACAAGGAAAAGAAAAGAAAAGGAAACACTAAAATATAAATTTTTGGCTAAAATATAAATTTAAGTCCAAACATATGTGAATTGTTGGAGGTAAATCGTTGCTTAACCATAAGATTCTCACCCGGGCACTTCCATGGCTCTTTAAAATCTGGAATTGCACAAGAGAAGACTCACTTTAGATTTGTTTATATCACTTTTAAACATTCAAAACTTGTCATACCATTCTCTTTATCCTTTCTTTCTGTGCTTTTCATGCATTCATGTTGTCAGGGGCTGGATATCATGAATAGCTGACCCATACTTCAACTCTGATATGAAGATGATGTAAACCCTCATATGTTTATAAATGTGTGCCAATTAGTGTGTAGTTACAGTATGTTATCAGCCTAAACTGTCCACACCAGCATATAGTCATAATCTGGAAATCTCTCTCTCTCTCTGTTTGTGTTTGTAGTGATTTTTATCCAAACTGCTCTGTTATCGTAATACTCCATGTCAGAGCTGCTTTTAAGTCTTTTGAGGCAAGTCATGAGTCTGTCACAGTAAGTGTCAAGACTCGCCTCAAGTCAAGTCACGTCTCACAGCAGTTATACCAAAGTCTCAGGCGTCATGTTTGTGACTTGAGGCCTCTATATGCAGAGCAACAGCAGTGATATCGGCTCATCACATGTCAAACTGTGCAAGATGGGTCCAATAAAAGCTTGGTCGCAATCTTAGGCGTGTCAGATTGTACAAATAATGCCTGGTGAGTCACAGCATGATGATGTGGATTTCAAAAAATGCAAGCTGAGGTTCAGTTGACTTTCAAGTCATATGCTTCATGTACGTGATCATTTATTCACCAGGTAGTTTCCACTGAACTTGATTGCAAGTTAGTTTAAGTGATATAAATTTTGCACCTGAGCCAAGCGTAAAATCTTTTTACATTTCTGCAAATTTTCAACTTTTTTTTTTTTTTCATATATTTGGTATTTTCGGTGTTTCTGCTCCAACAGGAGTTTTTAAAAGCAGAAGTGTCACTGGAATCCCTGTATACACAATTCCTGCATTTAGAACAGACTAGTTGTAACGAAGGAATAAATGCTAAATGTAACTAAGTAAAAATTGACTTGAGTAAGACTAAAAGGCAGTTTATGAAAGGGAACACAAGCATCCCGGATGATCCCCCAGTTTGTCACGGCCTGGCTCTAAAGCCACGACAAAAGAAACTGAGACTAAAGGTGATTAATAAGTAAGGTATTAAAACACAGTGACAAATAGTGAACACAAAATAAACTCAGGATAAGATGAAGTGTGAGTATGAGTGCAAATTGTGCACGTATACATGAGTGGGAAGTGTAGAGTGATGTGGAGATGTTGTAAGGCTTCAAACCACAATACATGGGAGAGGAGGGAAGAGACACTCTCAGCTTGAAGGCGGGTTTTTTTTTTTTTTTTTTTTTTGGAGAGCGCTGCTTCCAACCAGGGTGATTGACTCCGTCCCTCAGGTATCTGCTGCATCAGAAAACAACATAAATAAACGATAAGCCGGGAGCCGTCACAGTACTAGCTCCTTAAAACTTTTTTACTCATGTGGGTTACTACTTGTTACTACCCATACTACTACTTGGTTTATAGATGTCGCTCATCGTACCGATCATATGTTGAGAATTAGTTAAAAATTTCAGAATCTTGAGGCAGGCAGTTTTTAGTTGATGAAGCGCTAAATGTGATATTTCAGCTGGTACAGCCCAAAATCAGACAGTAAACAGAAACCTTTAAAACTGATCTGAGTGTTTTTAGTCTCAGTAGACTTTAATTAAAGTCACTGATCACAATGATGGATTGTAAAGACCAATGCAAATATACAGCAGTACACACACACACACATGCATACACACATGACAACAACACAGTGCATGTCCCTGCCCCTTTCCACTCCCCTCCTCTCACCTCCCACCTTTCCCTCCTCTCTTCAACCCCTCCCTCTCTCTCTCTCTCTCCCTCTCTGTCTCTCTTTCTCTCTCCTCTCTTGAATTAAGTCCATTATTCCTGCCTGCTCTCCCTCTGAGCACTTCTGCTCCGCTCAGCTTCTGTGAAAACTCTGTGTGTGTGTGTGTGTGCGCGCGCGAACTTCTCACGTGTGTGTGTTAAGAAGAGTTTTATGTGTGTGCACAGGCTTGTGTGTTTTTCTAAGTGGAGCTGGAGTGCAGCCGTTCATCAGTGGAGCTGACTGCAGACGGGGGAATACTCAGATCTCACTGCGCCGCTTTTTAACTCACACACCGGCTGCTTTTTTGGACTTTTTAAAGACTCACTGGACTTTTTTGCACCAAAGTGGGACTGCTCTCTTTCTGCCCTCCAGGCACCATTCCCACCACTGGAATTACTCAAGATTTTTTTTTTTCCCCACAGCTTTCTGAAAATTTTACAGGAATTTCAACCTGCCTCATACCTAAAATAATTTATTTCTCAATTTATGGACTTTTAATTCAGCATCAGTTATTTCCACCTGCTTCCAGAGGAACTTTTCTGCACATTCTCACTGAATTTTAGACATGCATAGGCCTGAGAATGGGTGTTTTACAAGCACATAACAAGAGCTCAGTGAGTGTGTGTAGGTGTGTGTACAGCACTCTCTATACTGTGAACCTATAATCAAGAGTCTCATATGGACATTTGTTTTCTTTTCTATTGCAATGGAAAGACTATGAGAGGTCAAAAAGTAAAACTCAGCACAGTAACTATGGAAACGCTCAGTGCCGTCAGAGGCATGTTGGGCTCAGGTGGACGCTGATCCCGACCAGGAATGTTCTGAACTCTTTAGGAATTTGGTTCCCCTGGAAACGGATGGACAGGTGAGTTCATTTTGACTGCCGTCCAGTCAGGAGCTTTCAGGGTCACTGGTTACATCCCTGAAAGGTTTTCATTTTAAGTTATAATCAAGATAACGATATGGCTCAGGAATATTTGGAGGTTTTCCGACAATTTTGTGGAAGGCACTTATAATAATACATCACCGTGTGTTCTAAAAATGAGTCTGATCTGGCTAAAAAAAAGAATCTGACAAATTTAACCTCAAACCAGAGAGGACATTGATAATTGTTCTGATTTACACTATAAATATATACATATATATATATAATATCATACAGGAATTCGGTGGAATCTAATCTGATTTTTTCTCATTAACTCTATTTATTCAGCTTCATCAAACTTAACATTTACTTTCAGAACTTATAAACATGAGTTCTTCAAACTTGAAGTCATTTGACTTGAAATGATGAGTTGAATGAATGTACTGTCCAGAGTTCAATCAACTCATTAAATTACGTTTCAAAGGAAACATGATCAGCATATTAGCAGACTTCCCAGCATGCACTCGTTGAAGTGAGTTCTCTCCTTAGACCCTTCATTTTATAGTTTAAGGAAAATATATTAGATGATGAAAACTTGCTGTGTGTCTCAGATACATTTAAGATAAGTCATGGTAGCTTGTTTTCACAATAACAAAAAAGTACAACTGAGTTAATATCAAGTTTGTTTGACTGGAAAAGTTTTGAATCATTACAAAATTATCTCAACTTGTCTTTTCAAATTCAATCCAGATTTAAAGTGACTACAAGGAACTTTCATATTTTGTTGACTTTGGGGGCCCCTGTGGACAAAAGTAGCAGTGCTTCAACTGTAATAGCTTCAAAATATAACATCAAAAATAAACAAATAAGATTTTCCAAATACAAATCCTGCTTCTTTTCATCTGGTTGTTGTACTACTCAATGTAACTGTGTCTGGGAAAATGTAAGTACATCTCATGGATGGTCTCATTAACTTATGTAAATCATACAGAGGCATCAGTATTAATTTGAGATTGTTTCATAAGCAGTTAAAACAAATAGTTTATTTTTGCAGTGTGAAGTTCACGTGTTGCTCAGCCTGCTGTGTCTGTGACCTGATCCCTCGCAGTAGTGTTATTCCTGAGCCATTACAAAGCCAAATATCTTTTTACAAGTCATGCTGATGACATGTGGGCTTCTTCCTCAGAGAATTGGATTGAAATCGGCTCTGTTGTTTCATTCAGGAGGCTTGAGTGAGTTGTCTTCCCTCAGAGAGCTGTTTGGAGCAGCTCCAGTCAGGAGACCAGAGGCTGCTCTGTAAGGTCCTGACTTACTGCTGCTCCTGGGTTTAACACGGCCAAATGGCCGGCTACCAGCTACCAGCAGGCTGCCCTCGCCTCAGTGGCTCCTTCATTGTCTCCTTTTTTCAGAGCTTGTTATACCAGACAAGAGGTTTAATCCGTCTTATGACCATGGCAGGTCCCCAGTAGCATTTTTCTATATTTCTTCTTTAAGAAATTTGTCCGGTTGTCCACAGTAATATAAGTCCAGTCACCACTCCCTACTCTGGCAGTGCAGGCTAAACTGATAAGAACAAAAGATTAAAAAGATATCTGTAATCATGAAACAGCTCAGACTTGGCATGTTGCAACTTTTGCATTTTGGACACCAGCCGAGCAGGTTTGCTTGACTCAATTTGTGTAATTTCTTCCATTTTTCCTATTCAAACTTTGACTAGTGAGAATAATTTAGCCAAACTGAACAAATGCTAGCCACAGGTTTGTAGGCTGGGAAACTTTCCACTCATGATGTTGGGCCAGATGGCTCGGTACCAGCGACCAGCAGAGCGTTGTAGCCTCCCCGGCTCCTTCATTCACTCCGAGTCCTTTAGAACAACCAGGCTTTGCAGCCCCGGATCGTCTCGCTTTCTCTGTCGCTTTGTTTTTTCAGCTTAAATCCCATAAAGACTGGTAGTCACTTTTGGCTTACAGCTACTTTACTTCGCTGGTTGAATGTGTGTGAAACTTCCATTTAGTCCTGTAACTAGCTTTGTCCCGAGACCTTCCACTGAAAACATGACCTCTGTGTCTCATTGCACAGAGGATAGAGAGCCTGCTTCTGAATTCTTTTCTAAACCTTCATATCACTGAGCTTTTGACCTTTTGAGTGCCTGTAAATCACTGTAATTCTTACTTTCAAATGAATAACATTTATGGGTCATTTATGTCACAATTAAAACACAGAACAGTATTATTATGTACTTCCCTTTTAGTTAAGACTTAATTCTTTTCTCCATTGGTGGTCTGTCTTTAGCAATTGCTGCATTTCCATCTTAAGTACCCTGAACATAGCCCCAGGAACTACTTTTCAAGGACCTAAAAGGCTCCTTCAGCCCATTGATGTCTGCATTTCCACCTTGGTCTAAAGAGCTGAGCAGAATAGGCTGATTGGCAATTGAAAAAGCAATCTTTTTGCACATCAATTTTGCGCACAACTATATAACAACAATGACAGAGGGACACTTCCCAGCTGAACTTCATTGTCAACCATCAGAGTTCACACACCTAAAGTACCCAGAACCTTTAGGCCCAGGAACTACTTTTCAAGGAACTAAAAGGCTCCTGAAGCCCATAGTTCTCTGAGTTTCCACCACAGTGTAAAGATTAGGCTAATAAGTCTGTGGACAAGCGAAAAAGTGACGGCTGTTTTTACACATAATTTTTCCATGTGCCTACACATCAACAAAGGTGCCATATAAAGTGATGGACAGACAGGCATCATTATTTGTGTGACAGATGGACAATTCCTGTCTGGACTTCATCGTTGGCCCATCTGTTGTGTTCTTTCTTCTGTGACACCAAACAAGCTGGTTTGCAGCTGCATTTTTTTGGGTGGCTGAAATAAAATGCTGCAAGCACTTCACCAATTACAAATGTTCAGTGCTGTAAGCCCCACCCACAAAGTTCCTGTACTTTAGGAAAGTAGCATTCCCGAGCAGGGACTTTTTGTGCGGTGAAATAATGTCCCCAGAACTAAATTTAGACCCTGGTCATCCCAGTGATGGAAACCCACTAGATTTTTCAAAAGGTTCTCATTCCTGGGTTTAGTTCCTGAAATGGAAACGCAGCTTTTGTTGGTGTAGTTCTCAGCTGCAAAAGCAAAAGTACTTCATGCTACAAACCAATAACCAATCACAGCTGTAGTTATTGTACAAGAACAACTTATTACATGCTTACTGCCTCCTGCTTCTGTTCCCTCCAGTAATTGTTTGCAGGGTGTTGACGTGGGCCCACGCTGCCCTGCATCACCTGCTCTTCCTCTCTTGTTTTTCTCTGCATATTTAAAACTTTCTGCTTTCATGTGTTTTTTTTTTCCTGGATATGAAGCAATCAGATCCGCAAGCTCAGCAGATTTTTATCTGACCTGAGTCAAAACACCAACTTTTCCAACTTTTTGCCTGCTGCGCTTACTGTACATAACAATTGTGAAGACACTCACTGACGCACACTGACTCTCATTCAGCCCTGGATGCTCGCCCTAAACTTAACCATCACAATTACATGTGGAACGCCAACCCTTTCTTTAACAGTAAACTAGTTGTTATTCCCAACCTCAACCTTAAAACCAAGCCTTAACCATTAACAAAAATGGTTAACCTTATGGGGACCAAACCAAAAATTGTCCCCAGATGGGAGGTTAGTCATGACAGTGTGATGAATACACACACATATGCACGGACACACCACGAGTTCTTTGTGTTCTGACATTCTGCATATTAGGAACACATTTTCTGATAAGCATATGAGATTTATGATAAAAACATGATTCAAACTGCAGAAAATTGCCAGAATGAAAATAATTAGATAGATGAAATTTTTGCTTGCAACTTTAATACATTTCAGATGTGTTTTAATAGCATCAAAATGACGCAATTCAATGAGAATACGACAATTTAACTCTTTGTTATGTAGTTACATGCATCAAAAACAGATACTTTGCACTATTTGTGATAAATCTTTTCGCTTTCAGTGGAGTTGTTGATTACACTCACCTCTCTCTTCTTGTCTCTCTTACTGTCTGTGGTTGGTCCAATCTGTCTCACCCTTTGCATCCATCCTGAGCAGACAGAAACAGGAGAGAGGAGAACCTTCTGTTTCTCCCTGCTCACTTTTTCTATGCCCTCTTTTTCAATTCACTTCTGTTTTTAAACCTCCTTTATTAGTAAAAACTCCATTGAGGGAAACAGCATACAAATGATAATCCTGTAGAGATACATGTGATCTGTTATTTCAGTGACTCACATCTCATAATCATTTTTGAATTAAAAGCAGACTGAAATGCACACGTCCCCATTCTTGAATTGGTTTTCCTGCTATTATTGCCATATTGTGGCATTTCACAATATGTCAGGTGTCAGGGTCAGAAATAAAATAAGTATGTGCATAAATTCATGTAAACCCCATGTTTTTAAAATAATTGAAGCAAAAAACGTTCAGCCAAAAAGGCTCTCTGGCAGAAAGCTCTGAAGACTAACTTCTACCATGTGTACAGCACTTGATTCAAGACAGAGGCATGGTGGGGTTAGGAATTTCTGCTGACAGTCTGAGGATCCAATGGAGTTATGAGGCTTAGTTACATGCTCTTTTTTAATATTTTTCATTGGTTAAATATTTGTAAAAATCCACAGGCAGGCACAAAGGCTGATCAATAGCATTGATTTATGGAAAAGAAGAAGAACAAATGGAGATAGGAAGTTTCCCGACAGCAATGATATGTAACTCATGTGTGCAATTATGTAATGACGTAAGTTAAAAAGACGTCAGTGTTGACTTTTGGTCACCACCTCCTCCAAACACAGACTTCTTCACTTTTTATACTACGTCATGTCAAGTTCGACGGCACACTAAATCAAAACGCCAGCAGGGGCACCTCCAGAAATAACACTACAGGGGTAGTACAGCATCAAAGTCTGAAGCATAGGGACACTGACCAAGTTGCCATATTTGACACATTAGAAGTGAGAACGGGCTGCAAGGACTCCCCTTAGGCCAGAAATATACTTGCTGTTTAACCACACGTTTGTGTTCACATAGTGTCAATTTCTGAGGGTGTGCACAACCATTGCTCCAAATAGACGCAGGATTGGCAAGGCAGCCATGATGCATATGGATGCTTATACAAATGTGCAATTAAAAGCAAGTACATCTCCGGCCTAAGAATCAGTGTTCTTGCATTTCAAATTCTCCATAATTTGCTTAATCTTCCACCCTCACTTTTGCCCCCTCTCTCCCCCTTGTCAGACAAACGGGTGCTAAAGCCACCAGTAACCTGCTGTTTCAGTCATTTTGCTCTCTAAGCTGAGCGCCCTCCCTCCTCCTCATTCTTCCTCTACTTCCCTCCATCCATCCCTCTCTCCTTTCATTTCTCCATCGCAGGGAGGCTTAGACTTGTTGGTTGCAGGCCAGGGAAACTCTTTTCTCCTACTGGCGAAACAATTGGCTCTTTTCTCCCCCCCCCCACCGCCCCTCGCCTCTCTCATTTTCTTCTCCATCCCTCCCTCCCTCCATCACATTCGCTTTATTTTTCCGTGGGACAGGACTGAAGTGGTGAAATGTCTGTATATTAATCTCCTGATTGTCTCAACCTCCTCCATTCACCTGCTCCATCCAGTTTGTCTTCCAACTTTGTCGCCGTCTCACACTTTTCTTTCTCCGTCTCATCCTTCCCTCCTTTTTCTTTCCTATTCCTGCTCCTCTTTGCCCTCCAGTCATGCATCTAGTCTATCTTTCTGTCTTCCTCATAGCTTTATTTCTGTCTATTGTCTCCTTTTGTATCTCCCTCTGTTGCTTCCTCTGTATTTGACTCCTTCTCGTCTTCTCTAACCTGCCGCAGTGGAAGGCTACAGGTTAAACCACCGATATCCGTTCATTCATCACTGTGCGCTGTACTGTAGGGTTGCACTCTAACCTCTCTATGAAAAGCGCGTCTCACCCTGGAGGCGGCCCGCTTTGTCTGCCCCGGCTGGTTTTTGACAGGACGGCTCGCCCGACCCCCTCTAAAGAATCTTTCTCTCTGTCTTTATTTTTAATCCACTCCCTCTTGGCATGCTGCTGCTCCGTGTCTATTGAAGCTGAACTGAATGCAAGTGTCAGCGGGCCCAATGGCTTTTTTATTAAGATGCATTATGGAGCATGCAAGGAGTTTGTGTATTTGTGAGTGTGTGTGTGTGCGTGTTTGTGTGTTTGCAGGTCTAAGTGCTGAGAAGCCAGAGTTTGTAGATGAGTATATAAGCTCCTGTACGCATGCATGTAAGTACGCAAAAGTGTGTGTGTGTGTGTGTGTGTGTGTGTGTGTCTCTGTCTCTTATACACATGTA
>JAJHUR010085123.1:0-33229 GCA_027495735.1 Lutjanus campechanus | reverse complement strand
TACTCAAAATTCAGCCTAAAAGATCTGGTATATTTGTAAACTTTGGTATCTCCACTGGGATTTAAAGGACCAGTGTGTAGGATTTAGTGGCATCTAGCGGAGAACTTGCAAAACACAAACACCTCATTTCACCTTCCCCTTCCAAGCATCTAGGAGAAATTCACAAAAAAATGTGAAAGGATGTATCTTGTTTGGTTTGTCTGTTGTGGGCTACTGTAGAAACATGGCGGTGCCACATGGTGGCCTCCATGGCCACTATTCTGCCGATAAAAATCAATCTAATGAACACGAACTCTTTTACAGCGTAAAGTTTCTGTTGTACGTTTCCTTTAATTTTCCCTTTAACAAGTTTCAAGACTGAGAAAATCTTCATCCACATTGTATGGCAGTATCAGATATTTACTCTGTATGATACTGTTCCAGTTTTTCATTGAAGCTATCTTTAGCTATGTTATGCTAATTCAAACCCAAGGCTCCATCAAATTAAAGCATTCTTCATGTCTTCCCACATTTACCCAAAATTCTGCTTCAAAGAATCTTGGAAAACCAGCATGGTCTGGCAGCATTTTGATCTAGAAAATAAGGTTATATGTCTGCTGTGTCAGAATAAACTGGTATATAACCACTCGACTGGAGCAATGTGTAAACGGGCATGTGGACATTAACCTGGAAGGAGAGCAGGCTGCTGGTGCTTGCACTGCTAATGTTAACCACACTCTGCAAACCAATATGACATTGTTTACCCGCAGACGCTGTGATTCTGCCTGGTCTGAACATTTACTAATTTATTAGTTTTAGACGAGTCTACATTGAAATTTCCGTTTAATCGACAGGGAAAAGTCACCAGGAACATCCCTAGTTCATACTGACTTACAGCGGGATTGAGAAGATTAACTCTACCTGAGTTGGCGAGGGCGATGGCTTTGAGCGTGACAAATTCCTCCTTCTCCATGCGCAGCTTCTTGTAACGTCGCACCAGTGGCAGGATGGCGACATGCAGGTCCAGGAGGCCCGAGATCCTCGCCTGCTCCTCGTCGACCACGTAGTCTTCGGCGTACACAATCTCGTCCTCGCAGGGCAGCGAGCGAAACACGATGCTCAGCACCAGAATCTCCATCCAGGCGCTCTGCAGTAGACTCATCTGGTCCGCCAGCGACAGAGTGGAAAAACCTGCAGAATTAAAAAGAAAATGTTTTTATTTGAGATTTTCTTTCCAGGCTCTGCCAGGCTGCTCACACTTTATAACCACATGACAAATCATGAGACCAACCCATTAACCTCGCTGCACTGTAATTGGCCGTCTCAAGTGCTCCATACGTTTTATGGGCTGTGTACTGTATATAACGCTGCATAATCCCCAGAGAAGTCCAACATGAAACGGAGGCCGACGGCTGTATGCGGTGGCTTAAGGAGAGAATATAAATCAGTCAAGTGTAGAGGTCTTTGAAACATGAGCCAGGGCTGCTCCAACCGTCAACCGTCCACAGTCAGTCCCTTCTGCAGCCCAGGACATAAGCACATGAGACACTGCTTAGTGAGGACAAATCCACTCGTAAACCTAACCATCTCTGGTTCTTGTCATGGTGAAGAAGAATGAATTCTGGATTTTAAAATTGAACAAATGAATGGGCTGAAATGAAAATGGCCTCAGTCAGTTATCCGTCAAACTTAAAGGTAGAATATGTACGATTTATCAGTTGCTGTTTGTAAAATCATAGCTGACTTTTGAGTCTGATTCCGGGGACATCAAATACTGAAGTTTTGGGTTGGTAAAATATACAGAGCACAGCAAAATAATGAAAAAAAAAGCCTATACATAAGGGGGCCAAAAAGCCTCAATTAACTACATTTACCATCAACACTGACTGGACATCCACATGAAAAGTGCAGAATTTTCCCTTTAAGCAAGATGGACTTCAAGTATTTAAGTTCTCACTGATCTGAACTGGTTATTGTGTGTGGGGGAGGGGGGATTATTTTATTGTTTTTATTGTGTGAAGCACTTTATGTTGCATTTGGTTCATATGAAAAGTGCTATGTGAATAAAGTCTGACTGACATGATGGGAAAGAAAAAACAATAATATATTCCACCTGATAGACTTTCCTGATTCTTTTGTTTCTTGTGTTCAACCTTCTGAACTCAGGTTAACAATTCATCCAAGATCTGGAGGTCGACCCATCAACTCTAACATTCACACACACACACCACATCAAACAGACCGACATCTGAAAGGACCTCACACACCACAATACCTTTCACCACTCTATAGTGAATAGCAAGGTGATTGGGGGTATTGACCAGGGCCTTGAACCCACCACTCTTGCTTACTTAAATCTGAGGTTGTATGGACGGGGAATGGGGCAGGTTGACTTAAAAGAGCTCCTCCCGATGGTTCTTATCAAGCAAATAGAGAAACGACGAGCAGAGAGAGAGAAAAGAGTGCTGGGGGTGTCATTGATTAGTAGATTGTAATCAGTCCACCAAATGCGAAGGGGGGATCGATCCAAGCCTCAGATCTGACAAACAGACAGCTGATGGAGGACATCCGGTACACGTTTAGTGGGGGGATGGAGGGACTGCGGGATCACTGAATGTAGATACTGTAGGCTGCATTAGGAACTCATGAATTTACATCCCTGAAAGACACTTTTGCAAGAAAATTAATGGCTTATTACTGATATTATGAGAGTCTTAACACATCAAAACCTCTCATACAGTAAATAAATCAATTTCATAGCATCCTTTATCTCTGGAGCACCATTTCTTTTGTTGTGTGTGCACCTTTCTTTTTACAATACTCCTTTTCTCTACATATTTTATAAAAGGACCGTCACCATGTTCAGCTGTCTCCTCATCATCCTTTTCTTTTCCCCAGCCCATGTTTTTTTCCCCTTTCCACTCAATTTACTGAAGCGGTGGAGTGACTTCCTGGCTCCCCAGGGGTCGCCCCGGAGCTTCAGGTATGTCGCCCGGAGGTGGCTGAGTTAAGTGTCGCTGTGGAGGGTGATTCCCCCTGATGAAATATCAATATGTCACCCTACTGATTTACTGCCGTTTGACCAAACATGACACAATATTGAGCAAACTGGGGAATGTCTGTGTCTCTGTCTCTGCAGTTTTCTCCCCTTGTGATGACAAAGAGCAGGAAGAGAGACATGGGATACCTCATCTTTTGACTGCACTATAAGAAAATGAATTATTATCTACTATTCTGCTGTCCTGCAAAGGCAGAGAGCAGTAAAGGAGAAATTAAAGAAAGAGTTTAAAGTTTATAGGCTGTCAGGCAAACTGCATAACAGATAGAAAGGTTGTAATGCCTTCATTTTATACCTATTAAAGCTGATTATAAAGAAACCACTGTAGGAAACCTGAAATGCAGATACAGCACCCTGTCTTTGGACAACCTGTCCTTCTTTCTTCTAAGCTAGTCATTTTGAACTAGTTTGTCTAAGGAAATAAACTATAGTTGCATATTTCATGCAGGCTATCTCGACAGATAATTAAATCCAGATCAAATCAATCTACATTTAAATACAATTAAATATGTGATTTACAGGTAACTTGAAGGTGCAATACGTAAGAACTGACCACGTGTTGGAGGGCCGTTTTTTGTTTCTCCTAGAAATGACCTTAATTTATTACTGATTGGTCAATTTCAACATTCTAGGGCTGTTATTTCTGTACAGCAGACTGTTGCTATGAACCGTTGCTATGGATGCAGCTCTATTCATAGATTCTGGAGTAACAAGGAAGTCATTTCTGAATCAATATTTTGTGGCAATTTTGATAAGCAACTGTGTAATAAGCAGAATAATGTACAGTGAGCAGGTCAGTGTTGTGAAATAAACCCTGACACAAACTGTACATTATGCATAAATAGAACTAATTTGCAGCAGCTTGAAATGTAATGAAGCCTGGCTACATTCTCTATCAATCTACGAGTAAACCTTAATTTACATATTTGCCAGTTTGCAAAAAGTTGATAATGAATGTATCAGCAGAGTGACAACATATTTCAGCATCTGCATGTTTCTACTAAAGTATTATAAAAACCTTTTTAAAGAGCTTTTAATCATTAATATCATTATTATCAGACATTTATAGCTCTTAGGTATGATAAGTGAAAAATAATGGTCTTGGTTAAATATTGCGAAATTCAAAATTGACATGATGCATGAGGCATGTTTACATTATTAACATTTAACTAAGAACAAAATCTTTCCCTACCCTTAACTGAAGTGTTTTTGTTGCTGAAACCGAACCATAAGCGGGACTGTCTCCAGTGTCATCTGGTCTTTGTAATGCAAAACTAGAATGGTGTGATATAAAACTTTACTTATCAGGGCTGCATTACAAATATACATATATCACCTCATGATGTAACTACTACTGAACCACTGTACCACATGATATAACATTACACCGCCTGTCTATTTCTATAAGGTACCTAATCCTCTACATACCGCGGGATGTTAGTGATTGTTTGTAGAAAAGGAAAGCTCTCTGGCTATGCAACAGTACAGTACAGGTACAGATCAGATAAGTAATTGAATCCCTATTCAGTACAATGAAGAGACTGAGTGGTTGGCAGTGAAGCTTGAAGCTGTCATTGAGAGCTGGGTCTAAAACAGACAGCAGTTCACTCTCTATTCATTTAGTATCATTACAGGCCTCCTAAGAGCCCTAATGGGCCTAATAAAAAGACAGAGGTAATAATGAGACTAGAGGGCCCTATATGAGCAGGAGGAGCAGGAGGGGGGAGAGCCAGGGGAACAGGAGAACAAGGAAGCCAGAGAGTGTGTGTGAAAGATATGACGGTACAGTGTGTGTATGTGTGGGTGTGCGTGAGGGAAAAAAGAGAGGAAAGAGGGAGAAAGCGCTGAACTGAGTGAGCATTAAATACCAGAGGGTGCTGGATGCTGTTGCCTGGAATATATATCTACACATGTTGTGTGCTCTTACATGTTTGAGATGGTGCATGTGCGTTAACAGCTGCACAAATTAGTGGCCACCTCTGACCCCCCGACAGCCGCACTGTGATTCTGATTCCATTTTCATGACAGTGTGTGTAACAACCAATCAAGGGCTGCCTGGTGATGAGTTACAGCCATCCGCTCCAACATGTTTAATGTCCACTACAAACGCACAGGAAAACCACATCTCCAACCAGTTTTGCTTTTGAGGGCAAAGTGCATTTTATGTATTTTAAAAGCCTCCAGAAATTTGGCTTGAAATAGTTAAAATGCATATATGATACCAAAGTTGAGTGTCTGGTTAAAGCCATAATATGTAACATTTCTGTATTAAAATATCTAAAAAAAAAGCTAAATCTATATTATATATTTTGTTGAGTTGTGTCCTTACTTTATCTAAAATGTTTCCAGAATTTATTCAAGGTAACAGTGTGTTTCCTACTAGCCGCTAGTAGCTATAACTTCTGGAAAAACACACATTACGTTGGATACGTCAGAGACCAAGGAAGGAAGTTGACGAATGTGACTAAATGTAACATGAATAAAACTTTAATACATAACATTGGCCATGAACATGGTTTCAGTCTGAGTCATGTCAGAAAGATTTTCTTCAGTAATGGCGATTGTTTTTATCAATGAAGAAAAAAAACTACCACACTACTGTAATTGTTTTAATGTGAGAGAGAGCAGCATAACTTAACTTTGTGTTTAAGTATCCACAACTATTAGACTATGACCATTAGAAAACCTAGATAAAAACAGCCCATTTTGCTATTTAGACCATTTCTCAAGACTGTGCAGGTGTGGCAGATCATGTTTTGATCGACGGCTCCCGCAGGAGGGATGGAGGCTGAGCAACATACTGCTGTGAGTGTACAGCATTGTCATTATCATTGTGATAATGAAAGTACACAACTCAACAAAATATAACATAACAGAATCACACTTCTAGCGTTTTTTGACATGTTAATACAGAAATGTTACAAATTAAATTTTTAAAGCATAAATATTTGCTTTCATACTTAAAGACATGCATACATATTAAAGCACATCATAATATGTTGTCCTGAGTCCAGCTATTTAACACAAATATTTAAGCCTTTAAAATGACAACATGTAACAGAAAAACCTATTCAGCGTTGCATGTTTCCCTCCAGGTCTCCACATCTGGATGTTGAAGGACTTTTACATTAATGGAGCGATCTGCAGTAATGACTCTTATTACCTCATCGTTAAGGCCATTTGCTCAGTGGGCTATGAGTGTAATGGTGGGAGTGGACTGTTAAACTGTAGGGACCCCTTTTGTCTTAATCGTTACTTGGTGACACCCTGACCTGGTGGCCCCGGGTAAAGTGTCCCCAGAGTGTCACATGCCCCTTTAATAACTCTGTCAGGTCTGGATTTAGATCTTCATACCACACAAGATCAATAATCATACATGCTGCAGAAAATATAGCAGACACCGAGGTGCAAAAATATGACTATATGCAAATCTCTTGAATTCATTTCTGCACCCCTGTAGCTATGATTAAATTGAAGAATTTGATTGTTGAAATCCTATCTGACCTCTATTTCACTGTCTGAAAAATATCAGGTGAGCGATGCTCCTTTTGCTCCCCTGATAAAGCATCATCCCAGAGCAGCAGCCCAGCGTCCCTCCAAAACCTAACCTGCTCATCGGACCACACAGCTCCCCTGTATCTTTGAAATGTCAGTCCTCTGAGCTTCCCACGGCAGGTTTGGGATTTCATACCCTCAGCCACCACAAACTGGATTAACTAAGGTGTCAAATGTAAATGAGATGATGAATCAGTGATTGAGGCTAACCCTGGACAGAGCAGGGAGATCAGCAGCTGGCTATTGTTGTGTGAAAGTGAATAAATCCATCCAATCCATTTTGTAAGATGTGGCTACGTTCCTTATGGCTAAAGCAACTGGATGGTGAAATGTTACAGGCGTAATCGTGGATTGTCTGTATGTTCTAAAAAATTTTCGAGGCTAGTTCTTGACTTTCTTGTGAGGATCGCTGAGCGTAATCTGAGCAGCATCCCCAGGCTTAAAAGGTAGCGTACGGAAGTATTTTAGCCTTTATGAAGTTAAAGTGACACAGGACCTGGACAAGAGCCACACTGTATGTAAATTGTGCCTAACTAAACTGATTATTGATTATGCTAAATGTTAAAAGTAGCAAAAATCATGTATAGAAATAAACAATTTTGATGCATCAAGATGTATTGATAACTATTTGATAATCACATCGTAGCCCTGTGAATTGTAATCAATTCAAATTGAAGAGCGAGATCCCAATAGATTCCCACTCTTGGGATTTGCTGCTTTTCTTTGTTTTATATAATTGTAAATTAAACATCTTTGGGTTTTGTACTGTTAGTGGGACAAACAAGACATTTTAAAGATGTTTAACTGTAATTACGATAGACGTTTAAAGTCAGAATGAGATTAAAAAGATGTATTTTTAACCCTTTTAGATCATATCCACAGGCATATTATGCACCTATTTAACAATATATAACAAAAACATACAAATAATCAATTTCTTTGTATTCTTATATCAAAATCTAATCATGTTTTCTTTCTGTAAAACAAAATATGTCATGTTCTTTCATAGGCTTGAACCAACCAACATCAACCAATAATATCATGGGATCCTCCTGTCAATCAATTTTCAACTTTCAGAGGCACAGAGCTCCGTTAGCTAGCTAGCAACAGCACGGTATGTCGGGTTATGACGCCCTCCCAACAGAATACGTCACAATATGGAAGCCGGGTAGATGGAAATGGCATTTCATCTAGACTTTAATTGAGGAAATAACTGGCAGTTAATTGATTATTGCAGTGCTACACTGGACTAAAAAATGCTGAATTGAGCTGAATTGGCCACACATGCAGTTTTTCTACATACTATACTTGATTGGATCAGTGAGATGCCTCTACTGTGAGTCCAGCCTGTGCTCCCTTTAAACACACTGTGTCTGTTTCAACTGATACAGATGAAAAGAAAAGAAGATCTTAGCACATTTGCATCACAAGTCTTATTTAAGAATTCATCAACAAGCGTCGGAGAAATCCATCAGTATTTCCCTAAATAAATCAATTTTACAATAGGCCCTGTGTAGTCTCCTTAAGTAAGTAAGAGGATTGCTTTCTTTAAGTCTGGGATTGAAATGGAATACATTGACATGGGGGCGGATCCCACCCCCTCCCCCTGA
Organism: Lutjanus campechanus; assembly: GCA_027495735.1. Classification (NCBI taxonomy): domain Eukaryota; kingdom Metazoa; phylum Chordata; class Actinopteri; order Lutjaniformes; family Lutjanidae; genus Lutjanus; species Lutjanus campechanus. Next base: position 25,027 of record JAJHUR010085123.1, on the reverse strand, counting down.
CTCTCCCACCCTACCCAGTCAAATCAAAGGTTTCAGCTGCTCTTTATTGATTAGATTTTAGAATATGGGACTAGCTTCTCCCTCAGGTGCAGATGAGTAGCAGATGTTAATTATCCTGTGTGTGTGCATGAATGTGTGTGTGCGGCGGGGTGTTTATGCGTGTGTAACAGTCAGTGAACTACTTCAGCAAATCTCATACTGTATTCGTTTCAGCAAATTGAAGTACAAACATGGGTTTACATCCCTGCTTTACCAACAGCATAAGACCTGTGAATTTGCCTTTCATGAACCCAGTTATTAAAACTCACATATTACAGCTTTAGAAGTTCATTTTTTAAGAAATGGAAAAACTCCCAAAACCACATCCCAATCAACAGAGTCATTAATTAGCAGTTGTGTCTCTCTACCTGGGATATGTTTTGCCCAGCCGATGATGACCACCAGTTCGCGGTCGGCCAAGTCGCACAGCGTGGTCAGGGCCTTGATGTCTCCATCGGGCATGGTGGGGTCAGGCATGGCATAGATCTTCTCTGGCTCCACCACCAACAGATGGGACACGGTCTTCGTCACTGAACAGAGGGAAGGACAGATACAGAGATGGAGAGAGAAATGTGTAAGATGACTTTAGGCGACAGCATCTACACATTTTATTTAAAGAAAATAACAAATAGATGGACTGGATTATATTGGAAAACAAAAATGACAACAAGCAATAAATTAATGAATGCACACAAAAATACTCACTGTTGCAAATAAATGTAAATCAAATGCACATAAAAAAAATAAGGTTCACAAATGTATTTCTGATGCACACAAATATTTCCTGTTTTAAACAAATGTAGTAAAAATCCACAAATATAAAAGTATTTGCAATTTTCATCAAAACAAACTGTTGAACCTAGATGGTCAGCGCGATGGTTCAGCCAATCCTGTAAGCGTAGATTCGAGGGTGTCATTTAGTATCACATGGCGTTACATCAACCCTCAATTAGAGTTTGGTGGCTGCTCTCTGCAGGTAAGTGGTAACTCTCTTTACGTGCATGATTAAATATAGTTGACTGATCTGACTCCATAGAAAAGTGTTCATTTATAACATAGTGGAGGATAAGTAACATCATAATATACGGTATCATGCAAAGTCTAAAATAAATCAGGCAGACTGGCCTGGCACTGAATTTGACTACAGAATAACTGAACACAGATTTTTTTTTTCCATCATGAGAGTGAAAATCTTTCTACATACACATCTGCAAAATATCGTTGTGCTCATATTCCTCAATGAGATATTTTATGAGGTGAAAACGCTTCTAATTGCAGGATTCCAAGTCCCAGTATTTTTATATAAATGTCCCAGGTTGGGAAATTGCTGCTTTGATATGAATGCAAATTGAAGCCTTTCTGTGATTAAGAACAATAAACAAACCAAAATGAGTGACTCACATGGCTTTTTGGCTGGAGGGGGGATGGTGAGGCCGAGGTAGGCGCTGTTTTCTGTGTCCAGCCTCCGTTTGTATTTCTGTCTCCCCCCTCTCACCCGGTCCAGACGTACACCTGTAAAACAACATCATCATGCATGTGAGCAAATATATTACAATGCTACATACCGATAATTACCTGGTTCTCATGGTCGATACTGATAAAAGAACAGACAATTTTACATTTTTGCATTTAAAGGATAAGTTCATTTAACTTGAAGTTTAAACACTCCTGAGAGTAAGAAATCACTATTACAACAAAAACACCAAAAACAAACAACAGTTCTGACTCTTCATATGTTCATTTATTTTTTTTCTAGTAAAGTTAATCAAAAACTTCCCACATTTGACTTATATAGAGCATTTTGCCTAAGAATTCACATATTCACAAATATTTTGGCATTATCTGTCAAATCATATATTATTATACCTGATATTTATTGGCTATTTTTTCATAAATAGAATAATAAATAATAATAACAATGTAAATTTCCCACATTTATTGTGCATCCCTAGATAACAGCCTCTTTGTATATTTTGCTGAATCATCACATTTAAATGTTTTTCTTATTTTTAAATTCACAACCAAAACTGAGGAGTATTTCTTCAGTATCATATAAAGCTTTGCCCAAAAATGTTTTTTTTTCTGGTAATAATATATTCATAACTGATATAGCAAGCTTTTCAAATCATGTGGTAATTTATTCCTTTAATAGTAATTGTATATGCATATGTTGTAATTGGGTCTGCCGAGTCTCTTTTCTTTATTTTTGACCTTTTAACTGACAGAGGGACAGTTCAGTCCCACCACGATACAGCTGGAAGAGTGTAAGTATCTAGTTAGTATACAAACGGACATATCTGGGATTATCTTGAGCGCCGTCTCAGAGGACACGGGCCACATCAGACGCACCTTATGTGCTGGATTTACACTCTCGTATTAAAAGTTGTTTGAGCATTGAGGGAGAGCAAACAGATTTTACATGGTCAAGTGGAATTGAGTCGTGTGAGATTTCCCAGTGACTCATATAAATTCCTTTGATTCCCCTGGAAACAAAAGAATCCGATTAGGATGGTCTTTCAATTTCCTGACACCGACTATCCACTAACCTAATTACCCAGCGTGCCCAGAGGGAGCTCATTCTTCCCAGCAAACACAGTGAGATCATTTTATGCCTGGCAGATTGAAGCTAAATCGAGAGCCCCTCTCCTAACACAGCTTTCCATTTGTACGCCTTAAAGTAATCAATAAGGCTTGCAAATAGACTTCTTGTTCTTTGAACACATGTGGATGCAGTTTTAATTAGTCAGTTAGGCAGCTTGGAGCTGGGTCTGCGATAGATGGAGCTTTAGTAGGTGTTCGTACCATTACTCTTGGTTAAGGTGGATTTAAAATTATAAATTGTGCTTCAGGAAACTGTGCGAATGTACTCCAGATATTAAATCAATTCAGTAGCCTCTCTCTATCTAATGGCACACACAGGCCTAATAAAGGGATATACAGTTGGTAAAGGCTCTCACAACAATAAGCTTGTGTAAGGCAACAACATATTAAGCGGATGTATACACTAAATTCATGCACCATAGAGCTGTCAGACAGTGAATTGTTGCTGGTTTTATCCCTGACCAGCCTCACATGAGTGTGCACACACTCACCACACACACTCACAGACACACCTGAATCCGAACATGTCGTTCAGGTGAGCACAAATAATTCAGTGAAAACAGATATTTCATCTATTCAAAGTCAGACAGTTCATAAAACTAAAATAACAAGAGAGAGCTGAGACAGATGAAAAGTACAGTGAGTGTGGAAATATGTTTCATAATTAATTATATGCCAATATTAATCATTTTGCTGCTTTGTGGGCACAACAAGTGCACTGCCAATGAATATTAGGTTTGCCCGATTTAACATGACTTTCCAGGTGTCAACAATAAGGATTGTCCACTTGCCCAGGGCCAGTACAATGTCACTGTGGGCCAGTAAATCTAGCAACTCACTTGCACAATTGGGAATGTGAGGATGGAAATAGCTAAGGAGCCTTCTCACTTTTTTCTTATCTCTGTTGAGTTGCATGTGTGCAGTAATCGGGCACTCATGAGAAACTCCAAGTACGTATCACGCAGTTACCAGAGCAAGGTGGATAAAACGGGGTCATTCTTCCAAGGCACGTCTAGTTTCTGAAAAATGTTGCTGGAGTTTCATAACAAGCCAATAGCATCTCACTTGCATGGCAGCTAAGAGGGCCGCTGACCGCCCCTCCTCAGGGGCCAAAACTGGTCACTTTGTTGTTGATAATTTTTTTAATACTTTTTATACATGGGCAAGAAAGAAAAGACCTCTGGGATAGAGATTTCTGACCCATTGGCCAGTCCAGGCAACTGAAATAAAATATTAACTGTGAATCCTGTCTCCAGGATAAACCACACCTACTTCTGGTCTCCTATCTGAATGCAAACAGATAATGACATTTCTGTGCATCTCCTGCACCTTTTCCAAAGTCAAATTTAAGCACTTTTCATGCATTTTCAAGCTGCATTGTCAAGCTTTTCAAGCACCTTACAGCTGTAAATTAGAAATTCATGTAGCATGCTACAGAAGGGAGACAAAGAAAAACGTTTCAAGTGCAAAAATGTATCACTGTCTGTGGCATCCTTGATAACATGACTGAGCCAACATAAAACAATCACTCAAACAATTACTAGACAAAAAAGTTCATTTTCAATAAAAGTTTTATTTTTACATTTTTATTTTCCCTTTTAAACCAACGCTCATTGAAATGATTAATGATTACCTCCCAGCATGGTGTTTGTAGGCCTTCCACTCACTGTTCTATCAGAGGACACACAAACAACAAAGACTGACAGATCAGACTAAGTGTAGCCACACGTGCAAAGTGGCGAGTAAGGCTTGATCTGAGTCATTTCATTTTGTGCGAAAGGCTAATGCAATTACAATTCAAGCAATTTTAAGCCCTTCATGCACAATCTAAGCATCTTCCAAACCTTGAAAACACTACTAGGGCTGCAACAAATTATTATTTTAATTGTTGATTAATCTGTCAGTTATTTTCTTGATTAACTGATTATTTGTTTGGTCCATAAAATGGTGAAAAATGTCAATCACTTAAATGTCTCGTTTTGTCAACAAGCCAAAGATATTCAGTTATTGTCATAGATGAGTAAAGAAACCAGAAAATGTTCACATGTACGCAGGGAAGTGGGAACCAGAGAACTTTAAAAAATGACTCAAAACGATTGATGGATCATCTAAGTAGTTGACGATTAATTTAATAGTTGACAACTTCTCGATTATTCCATTACCCATTGCAGATGTGAACACTACATTGAAATTCAAGTGTTTTCAATGACTTCCAGCACCCGTATGAACCCTGACTCACACACACCCACGCACACGCACGCACACTCAAACGCACACGCACGCACACACTGTTCTCTCGCTGCTGCAGGCTGCAGGGTCATGTGGCTGCAACAAGCGACAAGTGACCAAACAGCCGGAGTTAGAATTCCAAGATCCGCGGGGGCTGTTTGAACTGGAACATCCAACTGGCCCATAATTAATAGACGCTGACAAGAATTAAGAGCTCAGCGCTAACCAGTTTCAGTTTACAGCTTAGCGGCACTGCAAACGGCACAGACCCGAAGCAGGAGGGCAGACAGAATGACAGAGAGGAGGAGGAGAAAAAAAAAGAGGGTTGGATAATGTTGAAGAATAACGGGCAGGTTGGGGAATAAGACAGAACAAGCTGCTGTTTTTTGGCTGAATGTATCAGTTTTCTGCAGCATCTCTGTTTTTCTCTTTCTCTCACTTTCCCTTCTGTCTGTCTCTTTTTCAGCATCGGGTGTACATCTCCCTGACAGCCCTGCCTGTCCCAGCCAGCGCCTGATCCGACCAGTGCGGGATTATCTCCTCCCCATGTGATACGGCACAGTACTGAGAATCTGACCACAACAAGACAGCTGGATGAGGCCCCTTGTAGAGGGGAGGGGGTGGTTTGTGTCATCGTCAGCACCACATTCCACACCTCAGGCCCAAAACCACAGCAGCCTCCATGCTCCAAGACAATCAGGTTCAGTCTGTGTCTTGGTAGCTTGAGATATGGGAGGCCAGGCGGGCGCACAGATCATCTTTAAAGCATCCAGATCCATTTTTTACGGTTGCTGGCCCTTCATAAAGTGTGGCAGCCAAAATATGGATGCAGGGGGTGAGGTTATGGGGTAAAAGAGCGTGGGGAATGGGCGGTGGTAGAAGTGTGTGTGCTGAATGTTATGAGCTCGGTAAGATCATACAGTACACTACAGTATGCTCATAACAGTCTGAGAGAGGCGGCCTGAGACACAAAGATTCTGGCTGACTCCTCATCCTCGCTCTGTGTGTGTGTGCATGTACATGTGTGTACATGTGTGTGGAAAGACGATGAGGCATGTTTGCATAGGAGCAATCTTTACGGCCACCTGACCCCGGCTTCCCTTTCACATTCAATATCTTTATTGACTCGTGCAACCTTAAAGCATATTCCTGATTGAAGCGGCCGTGGTTTTCTTTATGTGGCGGCCGCTGTGTGTGTCCGTATGTCAGGTGGATTTATTTCATTCCTTTAAGCGTTTGTTTTTATTATTTATATGTAACCGGATTCACTTCAACAAAGTAGCTGCCAATCCTCCTTTTATGTCCACAAAAAAACAATGACTTAAAAATCACAGAGTCAAGTTTATAGCCAGGATTTTAGGTATAATGAAGTTTCACCAACACAAACACCGGAGTCAGACAGATATAGATCAGTGGGCCAATATTATCAGCCAATACTGGCCCATCACACTTCTATCGGTCTACATCAATACTGGCATATATGTTGTCCAATATGTGCTGACATTATCACTTTTGTGTCAGAACATAACACAGTTTGCTTGTATTTTTTATTTTTATTTTTATAGTCAAACTTTTATGTCGCCTGTATTGGCCTTTTTTTCTTAATTCAAGTTTAATATATCTATTTTATATATGTTTTATTGAAATTACTTCTATTTATTAAAAATACTGGTGAAAGTTTATTATTTCAGTGACCTGATGGCATTTTGGACAATAAAGTTAATATAATAAAAATCAGTAAAATATCCTGCCTCCATTTCTTATCTTTGTCTCAGTTGAGAGATCTTTGCAAAGTTGGCCAATAAATTCATATTGGAATCTTTTTATACTCCCTAATATCTTTATCAGCATCACCCCCAAAAGTCCAGTGTTGGTTGGGCTAACAAACATCAATGTTGTATTTTACTTACATCTGTCATGTTTTATTCATTGTGTTGACTGTAATTACATTTGATTTAAATGTCATAAATACCTAAATGTGACTTCTTCTTCATGCTACAAGGAACAAAATTCTGGTGAAGAAATAATGACCCCTTTCTTTGTTTATCTAGCCTAAGAGGAGCCTTGAAGACTGAGGGAAACCCTGGGAATTAATAAAACATTTTTGGACAGATTTGAGAGCTTTTTTTCATTTAGTTTATCTATATTATAAATACATTTAGTAGTCTATAGCTCCAGCACCTCAGATAAGTCTCATACTGGGTGAGCTGTATTTTTTTTTCCTGAAAATCACAAATATTGAGTCTAAGGATACTGGAACCGTGTGTTACTTTTTGTATTACTTATAGCAACGCCTCTGTTGACACAGTACAGAAAACATGACTTCAGTGCTCCCAGTGGCTACGGGAATGCATACACATGAAAAAGAAACATGAAAAACAAATCAAGACCACAGACATTAACAATCAATATTGAGAAATTAAAGTTACTATTAAGAGTTATAACATAAATGAAATAGTCATCTTATTACTGATGTGACCTACCTAAGTTAACAAGACCATCCGCAAGAAGACTGACTATTTTAATATAGTTATTCTCAATACCTGCACCAGGTCGCATTCTCCTTGAAATCAGATGAAACAAGCCTGTGTTTACATTTTTTCCAGGCAGAGTTACAGTGAGTAGTACGTTCACCCTTTAAAAGGAAGCAGGAGATTTTAGATAATTTTGTTTTTAATATTATAGTTTGTGGTTTTTACTGTGGAAACACACCTGTTTTTGTCTGCAGAAGCCTCCAAAATAAACAAAATCTAAAAATTCCTTGTAGTAGTTTTATGTAGGAAGACAGGTCAGCATTATAAAATGTAACAAAAAGTGTCATGAGTTAAAAAATAAGAATAAACAAAACAAAAAACAAAAACAAAAGAAAAAGTCCTAAACAAAAATAATATACTATGTGAGATTTGTTCTATGCAACGTAAGCTCTGTAGGGAACATATTTCATCACACACACACGTGCACGTGGCTTGTATCCAGTGTGTATCAAGCTTGTGTGTTGCTATATGAACATGTGCATGTGTGTACATGTATCTCACGTAACTATTTTGAGCCCCTCACCTGTCAGAGGCACTTCTTTCTAGAGAATGTGTCAGAATTGGCTGGCTGGCTAACGCTGCCAAAGAGAGATTAGGAGCTCCCTATTTTAGCTGGGAAAAATCAGAGGGATGCAGCGTGCGCCCCCTCCTACACCCTTTACAAGGCGCAGAGACCTTGCCCTTCCAGGGCTACTTCTGAGGGCCGAGTCTGCACAGAGCTACAGGCATCGAGCAGCTTTTTTTTTTTGATTGTACAGAAACTGGGTGGGCTGCAGAGAGAGAAGGGGGGCGTATCAGGATGGCGTCCCACCTGCTGTAACCCCCGATGGGCTGACAAGACAAAACTGGAGTTGTTCTCCCAGAGCCGCGCACACTGGCATCGCTTTCTTTATCATGTTTTACACTTTTCATAAATCTGAGCCGGCGTGTCCACAAGGGGTATTACTGTGAATTACTGAGCCACACTGACCACAAATGCGGCTGTAATCGAAAACATCTGCATGGCTGGGGACGACCGGGTCGATTCAGGATCCCCGGTGAATTGGTGCAGCGGGCGTTCGGTTTGTGCACAAATTGTTCTGGGTGAAAGTGGCAAAGACACAGAGGGAAGAAGGGTGCCAGCAGGGAACACGCACCTCAAGGTCCGAATCCATGTCACTTGTCAGGGGTGATATACATTGGGCATGTGTATACATGAATGTGTGTGTTGTTGAGTTGAGTGTGTGTGTGTGTGTTTGTGTGTGTATCAGAGGGTTGTAAAGAGGTCAGCTAAATCCCCTTCTTCAGAGGAACACGTGTTAGCCTCCGTGTCTGATCTATCACCTGCCAGACAGTGAGGACAGGCCAGCACAGAGCCTCTGGGTGGGCGCTGACTCTCAGCTGCAGGCTGGCAGCTATATCTGACACCCGAAAACGCAAACAAGGTCCCGTACATGTGCTGCGAGTTTGTGCCACGAGTAAAAACCAAGAGGCTCAGGGTCAGAGGGTAGGCTGTATTTCACTCATTCTTGAGAATTGGGACAAGAACGTAGTTTTAGAGGGTTTTGATTTTTACTCTTCAATTATGCCTGGAAAATATGTTTTAAAAGGTCAAACTCTCAGCTATTAAACTTTGTAATGGGCCAACCTCCTGATGACTTTATTTTTATTAAATATATTTTTTAAATAAATATATCTTTAGTATTTTTTGCAGCTGAGGACTTAAATTTTGTCAACTCCGAAAGACACACAAAATCATTTATAACACAAAGAACACACATTAGGTGTACCATGAGATTTTTTTTTGTTGATGTTGCTGATGCTTTTGTTGATGTGTTTTGTTTATTTTGTTTATTTTTTAAAATTCTTATTGATATATATTTAATAAACATAACAAAAAAGACAGCCAACTGAAGGAGTTGACATCAAATACAGGGCCATGTCCAGACTTTTTTGACTGGGTTGCCCAAGCCACTTTATTTATTTATTTATTTTTGATTAAATTGACAAGAATACTCATTTCAAACATATTATGAAATTATTAGAGAGGACTGACAGTTACATCACTCCAGCCAGCATGGACGTTATCTCAGTAAGATGGAAAAAATCTAAATAAAAAATTAAAGGAGTGAAAAATTATATATATGAATCCTTAAAGAATAAATATTTAACAAAAAAAAAAAGAATGAGAGTGTTGTGGTAATTTTTAAAGGACATGATTTGATTGTCAAGAACGTGTGATTCACAGTTTAATGAATGCACAGAACGGTACAGGCTAAACTGAATCTGTCTTCATAGATGTATGCTACTTAAATGTACACTGATTTGTTTTCTTTTAAAAAAAGTTAGTTTCTGGGCTGCCTTAAAATTTTAAGTTGACTGAATTTGAAAGACAAGTTGAGGCTATTTTGAAGTGATTCCAAACAAACTCTTCTAGTCAAATAAACGTGATAATAGTTAAGTTGTACATGAGAAAACATGTTCAATGAGCTTTAAGATATCAAGTTGAACCAACAACTCTTCTTCAGGGAAAATGTAAACACAGACTCTCATCTGATTTCAAGGAGAATCCAACCCGGTGGCAGCCATTAAGAATAACTATACAGAAATAACCCATCTTCTAGCTGATGGCCTCGTTTGCTTATGTGGAGGCATCATCATAAAAAAATCCATAAAATTTGGCTGTTTCATAACCAGTTAAAAACTCCTAGTAGAAGCTTTAAGTTAGAAAATTCCTGTATGATTTTTCCAGTGTATCGGCTAATGCTCTAAAGGCACCCGTGCAGTATAGACCTTTGCTATATCTTTATTTTGATGATGTAATCTTAGCGTATAGATTGGTTTCTGATCTAAGCCTATTGATTGGAAAGGGACCTGACAGTCTGTGATATTGGATATGGCTTTACTAATCTTTTGTGTATGTGGCTGGAGGAAAATAAGGCTGTAACGTTACCCCGGTAGCCACGTTCGCTCAGGAAAGACTGCTGATCCCTATCTGTGGTCGGGCGAGGGCGAGACAGCGGTGTAGGGTGCCAAAATAGTCTGGCAGCTTGTATTCATCCACCACATTACAGCGGTGTCAGAAAATCCCCACAAGCAAAGAATACACCACAGAAACACTGAGCTAACACTAAAACTGGCAAACATCGAAGCCAGAGGAGCAAAAGCTCAAGTGTCTTTAATTGAAATAGTTAAAAATGACAGAACTCAGGACGCCAATGCTGCTGTTTCAACAGGACATACTCTTTAAACATGCTAATTTGCTAACATGATGATATCATCACTTGACCAAACAGCTACACGGATTTTCTTGCAGCACTGAAACTACAAAAAAGTTTTGAAAATAAATGAGCAGAAAATACAACAGTGGCTCAAATCACAGAATGAAAAAAAATGCTAATTCAGTCCAGAAGATTCCTGCATCATTTAACACCATACAGTAATGCTATGGGGATATTAGCGCTGCTATTAGCTGCGGGCACTGACTCCTGGCAGTAGTGAGTGACACCATACCTTCCGCAAGTTGTAATTACGTGAGAGTTTTTCCATTGGACCTGTGACCTTTTATCAGCCTCAGCTGGACATTTAAGGGGTCACTGAGCGAGGCTGGTTTCCTCAAACAGACGCCTGCCGCTACCTTCCACCCAGTACAGCGGGATCTGAAGAGAAGCCTGTCAACCATAATATTTTTACTCTTAGATACAAGATATAAAGTCAATTTCTTGTCTTAAAAACTGGTCACTCACATCAAACTCTAAATAGAGATGGAATTCACACTCATAAACTGCATAATGTTTATTTAATTGACATATTTTGCTTCCCCTGCTTCTTGCTAAATAGTGTTGAGCTGCTACTTCAGAGCAGTTGAGTTATTTGGACCTACACTGGAGTCCAAACACACCTGAAGCCACCAAAGCGGGCCTGAGAACTGAAGTCAGCTGATTAGCGGCAGGTGTTGCAGGGAGGAGGGGTTTCCCCTGCCCACCAATGGTGCTGCTCTATAACTGTAGCAGCTGGCACTTTATAATTCAGGATGGCATGCTTAGAGCGGAGCTTAGAAGAGGGTCCTGGTGGAAATATTAAGACACATTTAGAACGACTGATCGCATAAGTTCTCTCAACATCTTCTGCAGTGTGAGCCGAGGCATTTCTTATGATACTGCCGCACTCGTGAAGAAATAACTTGGGGACTTTGTGACCATAGAAATTTTGTAACTTGTAGATTTCATGAGAAAATAACTAGAAAATGTTAAAGGAGAAATCTATAATATATTTACTGTAATAAATCATAAATTGGCCATGTCATCAGAGATTAAGGAAACAGGCTAAGATTAAATACTGGCTTCTCTAACAACAACAACACTCCTCCTTTGAAATTTCTATTCCAGTCCATAACTTGTGTTATTGTTTGCCCGTTTCACGTTAATCAGAGTTGAAATTCATGCTGAATGTTTGCCGGACGGGTAAATGTCTTTATATAATAAATCATCAACCAACCCTAAGTTTGGGAAATGTTACCTTAGAAAACATTTGTAAAATATATATATTTTTTGTGTAATTGTAATTAAATTTGCGGTTAGGTAAGGCTAGATCCCATTGTGTTTCTCAGCTAATAAGTGTCAGTTATAGGTCATCTGCAGGCATCTGTTTGCAAAAAATGTGCACTTTTTACTTTAAAAGTCACCAGAATCCAAGAAACAAAGTCTATGAAATGATCCCAAGACTTCCCGCTTTGGTTCAAAATCCCTGCCTGTTTTTGAAGCATCAAAGTTGGCAAGTATGATGTTAATAGCTGTAAAACAGAAGACATCTGCATTCATATGACACTATGTGATTATTCCTTTTCCATGACCAGCCTTTGGCCACTTGTTATACAGTGATCTCATTACATGAAGTAGGGCAAGCTGCTGTCCCCCACTGAATCCATGATCAAAGCCCCCCCAAGTCCGAAAGAGGCCACGGCACTATGCCACCATTAAATGTCCTTTTTCCTTTTAATTGAATGCCATTACTTTCTGAGAATCACCTACTGTGCCACATGTCGCGGTGGCTGTGATGCTGCGTCTCAGGAGCGGCAGACAGTGGAGGCTACGGCGTCAAATTCCCCCTCACACACACACACACACTGACTGTCCACATCAATGGCTTAACTCGGCCCGCCACAGACAATACCCCGCCGTTTTTCCTCTAAGCATGCGCTAATAGTTTCAGCTTTATTTCTGAAGCAACGTTGTTTTTTCTGGCTGAGAGTCAAAGCCTCGGTGTGAGATATTTGGGCCGGGATGAAGACATCAAGAGTGGGCGCATGTATAAATAGTGCTGTAATGGCAATACAATGGTTGACCCCTCATTGTGCGATGAACAAACACAGCTACGTCAGGACACAGTGAGGCTGTATCAGTGGAAGTGAACCAAGAGCCTGACATACAATCTTGTGTTACCAGCACAGATTGCAGTTAACTGCTGCCGGCTTCTATTATGAGACGTGTTTGGTGCTGGCAGAACACAACAAAACTGTATGACCATGGTTTTATTTTAGGAAATTTATGACTTGTGTCTCTAAGTGAAGCCTATAAACAAATACTTTAAATGCTCCTTTTTATGTTGGGATATATATCAAACAATCAGTGTGGATGGCAGCGGGCTGAAGTCCAGAACTTAACCTGCTGTAATTTGTCTCCAAACTGGGATACAAGGCTGTGCTTAGTGGAGTCTCAAGCTGGTCTTAACTTGCCATCAGAGCTCCAACACTGACCCTAACGTCCTATTGAATCAGTATTAAAACACAGACACTACAATGAAGCTACTTTAAACTCTAAAGTAAGGGTTGGTACGGTGGATCTCACAGAAGGGTTTATACAGTCTATCTCTAAGCCCACCACCCCTGCCCCATCTTTGGTTACCATCAGCCCCTAGCTCATGTTGTTAGTAATGTCAAAAATATATATCTTTACTGCAAAAAATGGATTTTGTCACTCCTATCCATATTCTTTACAGGTAGATTCAGTGGGATTTGTTTGTAAATGGGCCTGAAAGATTGTTTATAACTGAGTCTCATTCCCAGGATGTCATAAGTGATGATTGAAATGATGTCTATACATGTACATCTATACATACTGTACATATACATCTGTTTTTCATGATATCCTCTGGCAGTGTAAGTCACACTGAATATATGTGTATCAGGTATGTGTGTTTAGATTTGACTGAGTTATGACTCCAAGAAGGAGTATAAATTGTGAGGATGGGGTGGTGCTGAGGATGTTAAAGAACCTGAGCTGTGTCACAGTCACTACCATAGCTTCAACTGCTGACAAGTGGGCAAAATCAATGTCCAAACTATAATAACTACCTTCCCATTGTTTTCAGAACACCAGCATTCACCTCTGCCTAACATATCTCCCCCATGTCTCACAGTTGACCCCCAGAAAACCCCTGATCTAAAATAACTAAAAGATGAAGGAAAAATGTCTGACAGTGAAATAAATGACATGGAATTTAACAAATAAATAACACATAACAGGCCTCTAAGCTTGCTTGCACTTACCACCTGTGTTCAAGAGCTGTACTGCCACAATAACAAAGTGTGCATTAAATCATTTAAGCAAAAGCAACTTTTTCCACATAAAATGTACAGACGTCTAAATATAAATGCTGCCTTGTAACAGTGATCTTACAGTGCACCAATGAAACACTATGACTGGAATGGTTCTCATGGTGTTACTTTATGTGCCATCTTTGATTTTAATATAATGAATTTTTTTTTTTTGGATACACCTGACATCCCTGCTTTTCTGCTTATATTGTTACATACAAAACAATAAAAATGCACTCTGAAACTTTTATGGAAAATTTATCACATAGCTACATTTGATATATTTGTCGTCATTAAAAAATGGGTCATATTTTCATAACATGAGGCATTTCTTAGGTCTGGTAGCATAAAAGTCTACCAAAAAAAGGGAGCTGAGTTCATATAATGTACAGTGAAGTCACAGTTCAGCAGTAGTGTACAAAATCCTAACTTACAGCTAAACTCTCTGCATCAGTGTGAAACAGTCTTCTGGCTAAACACACAAATGCAAAATAACAAACAAAAAAAAACACCCCTCTTTCCTTGGAAAAAAGAAAAAGAAAAATCTATCGGCTAGATTTTCCCTCTGTACTCCCAGAGGTCTCTCGCTGGAGGAGAAACAACACATGCAGGAAGTGAGGTGGGATGTTCGGAAAGCATTTAGTGGATCAATACGGCAGGCAGGAGAGGGGAAGGGAGACAGACAGACAGAGAGGGTGAGGGAGGGAGACACCCAGAGCCCAGGGGAGAGGGATGTCTCGGGGGAACAGACTGTGCTTTTCAAGAGTACTGTTACACTTCTCCGTCAGTCTTAGTAGGAACATCCAACTCAGCAGCTTTTTCCACCCGTCTGAGTTAAACGCTGCGCAGCTCGGCGGTGTGATGAGAGGTAAGTAAGGCTGGTGGGTGATGTCACTGGTGTCTCCCTGAGGCCACAGCTGGCTTTAATATCTGGTTACTGACCAGTCTTACAGCCCCCAGTAACACAGTTAGACTGTATTAGATTCACTGGTGAAGTTTAAGATTTACTTCTGAGCTCAAAATAAAGATAAATCCCTTTTTTATTTATTTCAACATACAGCATAACCCTAATTTACGGTTGTCAGAAGTCAACACCACACAATGACTTGTTAATAAAGAAAAAAAAATCCTATTTTGTGTAGTAGCAGGTTTTTCTGTTTTCCATGGTATCAAAAGAGATATTTATTAAAACTGTTGATCAGCTCTACATGAGCTAAAAACACACTTTTTTTAAACTTGGTTACCAAATCTAACAGGAATAAAATGCAGAAGTAAGAAGAATGATATTAAAGGTTTTCTCTTGGCAGAAACATTTTTTGACTTTTTAATTTCCATGTTAAATTATTTAGTTAAATATTTTCTTGAATTGTTGAGACCAATAAGCCCTGTTTAAAATCTCACCGAGACTGCAGCTAACAATTATTTCAGTTAGTGAAAAAAATTATCCATAAAACATCACAAAACAGTGCAGATTTTCAGGGTATAGGGGTGTAACAATTTACTGAATATTGCAACAACCCAATTAAAAACCGTCTCGATACCGTACCAGACTGTGACGATATTACATTGCTAATTATGTTATTTTATTATTTTTATTGTATTTTAAAAAAGGACTATTACTGTCTGCTGCAGTGTTTTTGTTTTGCAATTGCATATACACAATTAGGGCCGCAACTAACAATTATTTTCATTATCTATTAATCCGTTGGATTATTTTCTCGATTAATCGATGAGTTGTTTGGTCTTTAAAATGTCAGAAAATGGTGAAAAATGTTAATCAGTGTTACCCAGAGCCCAAGATGATGTCCTCACATGTCTTTTGTTCACAACCCAAAGACACTGAGTTTATTGTCATCAAGGTAACCAGAAAATATTCACATTTGAGAAGATGAAATCAGAGAGGTCAGATTTTTCTGACATTTCATGGACCAAAAAACTAATGGATTAATTGAGAAAATGATTGACAGATTGATCAATAATGAATATAAGCCCTAATCTGAAGCTGAAATAACACAAACAGGAAAAACATAAACAAACATAAATGAGCAGATATTAAAATCAGTACTTACCTTCTTTCAACATGCCGACTTTAAGACATTTCATGAAGCGGCAGGCCTGGCACGACTTGCGTCTCCTCTTGGTGATCTCGCACTCGTTGGTGGCCGGACAGCTGTACTCAATATTCCCTGAAGAAGAAGAAAATATCTTGACATTAATTCTGTGAACACAAAGGATGCACATCAGCAATCAGGAGGAATTACTTCCTCCTGAGAATTATTGCCTAAAAAAAGGAGTCGAATCAGAAGTGGTAAACAACAGGCGCGGAAAGACATTAAAGGACATGTGTGTGTACGTATACACACACACACACACACACACACACACACACACACACCTGTCCCAAGGTGACCCCGTGTGACACTCCTGAAGGAGAGGAGGCTTTAGTGGCATTTTGATGGGACATGTAAAAAGCACCTCCCCGCCCCGGAGTCCCACCCCCATTTTGATTCACAGATAAATTAGCTTCATTAATGCAGAGCGTCCTCTGTGCAAACGCTCGCCACGACCCCGTCCAGCCCATCCTTCTTCACCTAAAGGATGATGGGAAAGCTGCCCTCCCTCAACAACACGAGGGCTAAGAGATGGACGAACGCGCAGCCGAGCGCTCTGCATAATGTTCTCCAGTAAAGACCGAGAGCTGCTGTTAAGACTCCTCAATCTAAGGCCCCCATATCATGTAGCAAGGCTCGATGTATTATTCAAGTCCGTCTCGGCCGTTGTTGGCTCACTATGGAAATATTTCCTATGCAATTTAATCACTCAGCTCCAAAAAAAGCCAGAATGCAGACATATTGAATCTGCTGCCATGTAACCGCTGCCTGTTTTTCTGACCAAGTTCCGGTTAACAGTTTTTTTCTTTTTTTCAGGATCATTACACTTCAAAAGTTGACGTGACCCCAAGAATCCAAAGACAAATCCTCTTTCCCAAGTATCCAAATCCCTTGATTGAATGTTTAAACAATGTCCCGTAAGTCCAGAGATGTATTAATGGTACCTAAAAACAGCAAACCAGGTGTTGTCTGTTGCAGATCTGCCAGAGCTGCACCCCCCCACCACCCCGCCCCCAACACGCACACACAATCCCCTGTTGGTCAAGGAGAAGGTGCCAACATTTGTCAGGATCTCTGGCATCGATGGTGCCAGCAGGGTCACATGCACAGTGAGGGGCCTGGGGCACCACGCCAGGATGTTGGCAGAGAGGCTGCTGTTGGTTTCAGGGTGGGTGTAGTCTTTTAAACTGAGAGGGCGGCGTTAGCAGAGGGAAGATACAGGACAGTGAAGTGCTCGTGTGTACAGACAACACACTGCGGACCAACTCTATACTACAAACTTATTGTATACCAAATGTACAAAATAAGTACTGTTGCATGCAGTATGCATTCAAATGAGACGTACTGCTGCCTCATAACATTGTGCCTTGAACAATGACCCTCTTGCTCATACATCTGTCGCAGTCTGTAGTGCAAAGTTTGAAGTAAAAAGAAATAAGTATGCGATTTGGAACGCAGCTAATGAACTGTCATCTGTCTGTGCTCTCTGGGTGGCTCAGTCGATATGATGCATCATCTGCTGCACAGAGGATTGTGGGTCAGAATAGCCAGAAAAGAAGGCTGCAAAATGCAACCATATTTTGGCATAATGCATTTGGCATACTATGTATTGAGACATACTTGATCTTTTTCTGGCATACTAACTAGTATGGTTGTATGGCTACTAGAATGCACCAGAGTCACAGTTTGACTGATGAGACATGCATTGCATCATTTCCTGTTGGTAAAAGAACAGAACAGTAAAGAACATTTATTTTTTGTATATTACAAGAAATAATGTTCTTTGTTACAGTATACTGTGAAAAAGTACTATGACAGCTACTACTATTTGTTGAATGAGGAAAAGAAAACTAGAGGAAAAAAAAAATCAATCGTTAGCATTTTCAACACTTTCATCCGTTAAGAAAAATGCACAAAATTTGCAACCCCAAAAGTTAAATTTAAATTTTTTTAGAGTGATAGAGAATGAGTACTGGTCTTGAAATGAACACAACTTCCTGCAAACAATCCCACAATGCATTGCATCCCATTTTACTGCTGTGCAACACTACTGTACAGCTGGCAGTGATGACACATAATGATGATGAAAACTACTGAGTGTCTGAGGGTACAGGGACGGGGGGAGTTTTTAAGTGGGTTTTTTGTTTATTTAACTTTATCATATTTTGTTGTTTGTATAAAATTTTAACAAATATAATACAGAAGATTTTCATCAGTTGAGAAAAGGTCACATTTGTCTCATATTTTTATGATTTTTAAAGAAAACATTTTATACCTGATGGATCAAATATAACCTGTGTGTGTGTGTGTGCGTGTTCATGATTATGTGTGTGTGTTGGGGGTTGCATTAGGGGTCCACAATAGCCTTAAATTGCCTACCTCTAAAAGCTCACTGTCGGCATACCCTCTTAGTTAATCAGGTCCTGTGTCCACCTTTATTTCTCAGAGGACATTTCAACCACTCTAATATCCTTCCTTAACCTCTCTTATTTTCCCTCTAAATTTTGATATATTGTTATGCCATGCTATTATCCACGCGCTCATCTCCACTCAAGCTGGACCTCTCCTTGTCCTCCTCCTTTACCGAGGCCGGGACCCCCCTCCCTGATTACCATTCCATTAAAGCTGCTTCTCCTTTCAGAGAATGACCACATCCCCTGTCCCCCTGCCTTTTATTTGGAGGACTCTACATCGTCTCCCTCTCTCCCCTTCCTCTGTTATTGCCCCCTGATCACACGTGCCTGAGCTTCTAATTGCCCCCCCCCCAACTCCTCCCCCCTTGGGTGTGGGCTGGAGGGGCCTCGGGGCAAAGAACAGATCCACACCTCCCACCCTCCTTCTTCGACTTTCTCCCAATGAAATGCCTGGTTCTTAATTACAGTCACCCAACACTGATTGTTATTGACTGAAACTCCCGCGGCTCAGGACGAATGACGGACAGATTAGGTTCATTATGGGCCTGTCCTCCGCGAAGGAGAGCGAGAGCAAGAAGAAGAAGAAGAAGAGGAGGGGGATCTGTGCACGACATCACAAAGTCACTTCACTGTGTGGCTGGTCAGATCAGGACAAATACTGCCTTTAAATTCCAAACAATTAAACATTACCTGGTGTTCAGGATGTGGATAAAATCCCAAAGTTAGATTCCTGCCTTTTATTTGTCCTTTTAAACAATGTGAAGAGGATGTTTGAACATTTTGAGCATCTAAAAATTCTTATTTCAACATGTTGAATTAATCCTTTAAACACAATGACTTCAGCCTGTAATCAGGCAGCTTAAATCAGCCAGAAAGACTGTAAGACTGTCAAACTTTGTCCACACTAATAATACTGACACATTTTAAAATACATCTTTTTTGTCTGTTTCATATGGAAACCCATTTCTGCCAGTAAAAGAGAAACCAGCCCCATGATGAGTCAGAATTTTTAAATTAAAAAGTCAGAAATATGCGATTACAAAGTCAAAATTATTATAATTATCCTGGATGAGCCCCTAATTTTTATCGCCTGGATCATGTGGCCACAACAAATGGGAGATGAGTGGTGTGTGGTGTGCATGAGTGAAAAGTGGGGGGGTGCGGGTGTTGTAGAGTGAAAACAAAATATATGGACAACTAAAACTACACGACTAAACTAAAATCTAGATGAGGGGCGCCTGTGGTGGAGCAGAGAGCCAGCCAGGACTTGCATAGACACACTGGGGGCCACAGGTGCTCCAAATCACCCCATTATCCTGTGCCAGATGACAGGGGTCATCACATGGAATAAAAAGTCAAAATTATGTAATAAGTAATAATATGATAAAAGTTGAAATTGTGAGATAAAAAGTCATAAATATGAGATAATCAAATCTCATAATTCTGACTTTGTAACTCAAAATTCTGACTTTTTATTCCACAATTATGGCTGCTGTTTCTGACAGCAGAAACATGACGAAACACGACGAAGACCAAGTGAGGTAACCACGGTTTTTGCCAACTACCAATAAAATTAAAAACAGGTTCCAGAAGAGTTTAGACAAAACATTTCCCTTTTCAAATTTACCTGCCTGAACGTGGCCAAGGCCTCACTAACCTGCTGTCAGACACAAATCCTGCAGATAAAAATTCTGAATTCTGCATCTCAGTTTGTGGCATATTATCTCTGTCCAAGTGATTATTCTGGAACTGCTCCCACACATGGCAGAGTCGATGCCAGACATACAGTTCACATGCAAACGCATCAAAAAAAAAAAAATCACAAACCAGAGCAGATTTACAGTCTGGGCCTAATGCCTGCTGTAGACTCTCGTAATCACTACCTCGTATTAGTCCCATAAGAGCAGAGGGTTAGACACCAGCACTGAGGAACACGTGGAACACATGACAATGGATTCCTCGTCAGGTCGGTATGCTTTCATGAACAATCACAGCTGTCACACTAAAGCTAATAAAAATTATTTAGAATCATTTTGTATTGTGAGAAAGGTTACCTCACGCCTGGATTAACACTACCACTAAACACTCAACCACCTGGGAAACTGCAGAAAATATGATTATTCTGAGGTTTAACTGGGAGCGTGCAGACATCGGAGATCAGCTCAGGTGAGCCAGTGAAAGTTGGAAGAAGAGGCGGGAAATACCTTGTATTGTCCTTTTGAAAAAGGCTTTGCAGGCCTCGCAGGAGGCCACCCCGTAGTGGTACCCTGAGGCGATGTCACCACACACCAGGCACAGCCTCTTGGGAATGGCATTGAGCATGTACTCGCACTTGATTGGTGAGTCGTCCACCACGCCGCCCGCGCACTCCTCATAGCGGCGAAGGCAGGCGGCGCCACCTCCAAGCATGCCTGGATTGAACATTGGCGGGGAGTCCAGGGCGTGCGAGTGTCTGCTGTTGCTGTTAATGTAGCCGCCGCTGGCGTCGGAGTTGCCGCTAGGACTGTGGTGACTGCCGGTGTCTACTAGTGAGGAGGAGGGACTGGAAGGCTCGGTTTTGACGTAAGAACCACAGCTCGAGGATAGATGTCGGTCCTCAGAGGGCATTCTGGTTAGCAACCTGGATAAAACACAAAGGGAGAGAGGTGAAGTCAGTTTAGGTGCTAAAAATTACAGGAAATATAATGCAAACGACACTGCAACTGAAATTTAACGAAACAGTTGTCAGTCACTATTTTCACCCTCCGTGATTCAGGAATTGAGAAGAAACATTGTTTCGTAAACTTGTCATGGATCATGTCATCTTTAAGTTAAAGTCACAATACGAGAATTTTACATTTTGACACAGTATTGTTTTCTGCATCAGTAGTACAGAAAACAATACTAGATACCACTTTCAATTGCTCATTATTATTCAGAAAACATCAGCTCCATGATTACCTTGGCGTAGTTAAAAAAGGTCTTATCTACCTTCATCAATCAATCATTAATCAATCACTGATTTACAGCAAGATTATTTCCTTCAACTGAAGGATATTTTTTATATACTTGTAGATCTTTACTATAGACTTTCCATTTCCAACGCAAAACAGAATCATTTGATTGTTTTCGATTTCTGATTTTTCAGAATCCCCCAGTTGAATCTGAGGTGGTTTTTGGCTTCAGACAGTTCATAAAATTAAAGACACAGAGAGAGAGAGAGAGAGAGAGAGATTAAAAGTACAGCATGAAGATGTGGAAATATATTTCACAATTAATTATATACCAACATTAAATCGATATGATGCTTTGTAGGTACAACAACTGCATTGCCAATGAATATTAAGATAGAAAAGAAATCATTTGCTGATATAATGTGACTTCTGGTATAAACCACACCCACTTCTGATCTTTTATCTGAAAACAGATATAGATTATTTTGTTGGTTGAACAGACAGGTAATGATGTCTGTGCATTTCTAGTAGGTCCACAAAATAGCAATATTTTATTTTCTTTATCAACCACCTGCACATAGTACTGGCACAGAAAAGATCATTGAACACTGTCTGATTTTGCTGCAGAATATAGACCAAAGTGAATTGAGATCTTGAATGAGCCTGTTTGACACCATAATTAACAGATATTGTATTGTTTCAAACATATGGTATCAAAAGAGTATTGATACTTTGAGTTTTGACAACCTTAAATTAAAAGAAAAATCTGAAAGGACAAACATCAGCGATATGGAAATGGAGCCTGTTTACCTCACATGCAAATCAGCACTGATTTTCCAGAGACCCAAAGATCCTTACATGAAAGTAAAACTGCATTATCAAGGAAATTATCAGCACTAAAAAGTCTGACACGATGTAGCAAGCGTTGCTTTCCTCCATCATCGCCTGATCATTGTGCGAGCGATTCATCAGCTGTGATGGAGTGCGCCGGCTCATCTCAGTTTGATAGATTATGTTACAGACGCAACCATTTATGTGTTGGAATGCCAGGTGATATACTACAGCGGCTTATTTCTCTCAGGCAAAATGGTAACTAACGACCATGTCAACAGATGCCCCATACATCTTGAAAACAATGCCCACAATTGGTCGGCTGCCAGAAGTAAATGAATGAATGAAACTTCAGAAGGCTGTTAATGGACACAGAGAGGTGTTACACTCAGCATATGGAGGATCATGGGTAATACATGACCCAATCAATAGTCCCGGTTAGTTTAGCCAAAGGACGGTGCTGGGTTACGGTGGACTTCAGTGAGAGGAAGAGGCGCTGACCTGCTGGGATTAAGTTCCCTATTCCCAAATTTCATTGTAAAATTTGGGAGAAGCTAAAGGCAGAATGTGTAGGATTTGTCTGTTCATATACACACCAGAAAGATAGTCTCATTCCCAGAGAATCAAATACTGACATTATGGTTGGTTAATTAGAGAAAGAAAATAAGACAATATGGACAGAAGGCTGCAGGGTCTCTGCAGATACAGACCCCACCACACACTTCTACTGGGTCATAGGTGATGATTTAGAGGGATTATTTTCATACGAGTCGAAACATTGTTGTTGTTTTTTGGAAAATCCTGCATAGTATGCCTTGAAGGGAAATGTTTCAAACAACATGTATTTCACGTCTACAAGAGGGATCCCTCCTGGTTATTTGGTTTTGGTTTTTCCTTATCAGAATCGAGGGCCTAAGGATAGACGGTGTCATATGCTGTGCAGATATTTGAGCTTTTCTTACTTAATACTGTAAACTTGCACATTTCTTGTCAGTTTCTGGCAGGAATGTGCATTTTGCTGTACAGCTCCTTCATTTATCTAAATAACAGTCATATTGTACATATTGTTTCTGTAGTTTATATGATATATTTTTATTTTTTCATGTTACGGTAATTTTTCTATTGTCTATTTATGCTGTTTTTGACTTGAAGAACTTGCCTTAATTCTTATTTACACATTTGTATAAGTTAATAGCCCACATTTAAAAAAGGATCTAAGTTGAAATAGCAGTCAGCAAACTCTTGTTTTTTCATTTTCCCTATAAACTGTATCAATTTAACTCAGTTTCACTCTGTATTTCCCCCCCTTGTCATCCACGACCCCTGTTACTGTTATACACCAACATACCACAGCAAATTCCTATATAGAACAAAACCGATTCTGAAGTCTGATTGTAAATAACTGATAAATAAAACTGAATTGACTTATAAACAAGAAGCAACTGTTACAGTTGCCAGATAATTACCGAGCACTGCTGCATGTGTTTTTAAAAAACTTGAGTTGTATTTTATAAAGGAAACTTTTTCATGGCAGATTTTATTGTAGAACTTTAAAAGGATACAAAATTCTTTATTTGCCGTGTAAAGTTTTATGTAAGAAGTTATGTACTTTGCTGAAAAATGTTGTCTCATGCGGGACAATAAATAACAACTCCTGCTGCTATTGTTGAACAATAATTTATCTTCAAGGCAGTAGAGCCTCCGTATACTTGCAGTAGCTTCAGTAATATCCTCTCAAACAAAGCATGAAATGAGGCCTGAACTGCTGCCTCTGTCTGTCAAGAGTCGCTGCTGATCTCACACAACTTTCAGCCCTACATGCTTGTTGTGAGTTTTGGGCGAGAACAGTGGGAAGTCATGTGAAGAATGTCTGAAACTAAGTTAATGCCGACCAGATTCCTCTGAACTTCTTGCTGCTGGGGGCTGCCCCTGCTCTCAAATTTGGTGTGGTTAGGACTGTATTTTCCCTCCGCTTGAAGTGTTTAAATAAAGACATGAAGTCATCAGGCCTCGACAACATGAAACCGTCCTTTTAACTGCTAACGGGTAGCGGTTGGTGGGAGGTGGAGGGCAGAGGAGGAGGAGGAGGAGGAGGAGGAGATAGCCTCTACCCCTGGGCCCAGATCACATCTATTGATCCTCTGCTTCCTTCCTGTTCCAGATGAGGCATGAAAAAATAAACCCTCCTCTTACGGGTCCCAGACATTCCTTATGCATTTTTAATCAGTCAGGACTGTTAACATAGTGCGAGATGGAGCGATACAACATTACGTTAAGTCTTCATTCTGCGCTTTATAAAAGATTCACAGGCCTCATGTTAAATCTTGTTAGCGATCAGCGTGCACCTATAGTCAATTGGAAGGTATATTTTCTCCCATCTGAGGGAATTGGAGAGAGCGGCGTGCTAACAGTTAATACATCATCGCAGCCAGATAGGGGGGATTCCCTGTGGGATAGTACGTTGTGGCATATGTAAAAAGTAGTTCATTCCACACTTAGCACACAGTAACGCTGGGGAGATGTTTTTTTGTTAGGTTTAATGGAAATTTCTAATGGGTCCTTTCAAATCTGTCGAAATGAAATAATGGCACGAGCCACCAATTCGCGCCGACAGAAATAGCTTCATAGTTTCATAATTTGGTTTCCCCCCTCTTATTATAAAGAGACATAGAGTTGTCTAAGCGCAGCCTGACTCTCCTCAACCTGCCCTGCTTCCCTTGGCAACACACACACACACACACACACACACACACACACACAC
>JAJHUR010085122.1:0-15663 GCA_027495735.1 Lutjanus campechanus | reverse complement strand
GGCTATAGTGCTATGTAGTTCCTACATGACACTACTCACAGCAAAGTCTGTGGATTATCTTGAGTAACCGGGGCATGACTTTTGGAAAGAGACTCTGGCTTTAAATTTTTCAAATGTATTTTTTGGTGATTTGAGTGCAAACTGCCATCCCATCATACTGGAGAGAAGGCAGACATCTCTATGGCGGATGTCTCTAAAACTCTGCAACTCACATTTTTAAAAAAGTCTAGATGGATAAACAGCTCCACAGGCCACAGAAAAAAATATGTATTTTTGATATTGGGGTGAACTGTAGCAAACACCAATCTTCAGCTCTACATATAACAAATTTATATTCTATCTCTATTTCTTAAAAATCCTTACTTTTGATTTTACAATGTTTTATGAATAGAACAACCAATTTATGGCACAAAGAATATAAATGAACTTATGTCATATAGCAATAAAACTAGCTGGCAGTGAAGCCACTTAGAAATAACTGTTAATTGTGGATTCTTAAGTTCACTAATAACAAACTAAAACATCCATTTTAACATGTAGCATGTAAAGACTGAAAATTCACATCTTCATGAAGTTGACACCATCAATAAGTCTCAAATCCTTGACTGATGAGAAGCATACAATATTATCCATTAAGCAGTTTTGTCCTTTATGTGAAGCTATGCAGTGTGACGCAGGACTGCATAATAAACTGGAAAACTCTAAATTGGACAACTCACTCAATTTTTTTTTCTGGGTACAGATTCCATGTTCGGGAAATCAAAGAAAGGGATAAGGAAAATGTAGATTTTATGCAAAAAGTGGCAACACTTGCACTTTGTTTTGATCAGTATAATGAATGCAGCTAAGCTTTCAGATAACATCCTCTTCTTTTTGTGGTGCTTTGAAAGGTGGCATTTGTCCCTCAGACACTAGTTTGACCCTACAGAGCCAATAAAACGGCTGGGTCATGTGCCAGACATCCTAGACTAGACGTATGTGAGCTGCCAATTGTGTGTCAGGTTACGTGGGTCAAAACACTGACACTTTGTCACTACAGGTCTCGAAGTGCTGAGACTGAGGGGCTGTGTAAGGTAGATGTAAGCAGTGAAATCACATTAAAGTTAGTTCAAGTTGTTTTTAATTATTTATCTGTAGGATTAGACCAATATATCTGTTTATAATTAGCCACTTTTCT
Source organism: Lutjanus campechanus (assembly GCA_027495735.1). NCBI lineage: Eukaryota > Metazoa > Chordata > Actinopteri > Lutjaniformes > Lutjanidae > Lutjanus > Lutjanus campechanus. The sequence goes on along the minus strand of JAJHUR010085122.1, from coordinate 14,486 downwards.
GTTAATAAAGGCCAAGAGTGCTGAATAAAGCAATTAAGCTTTCCTAATCCAGGTATTCCATATAGCTTTTCTAAGCCAGTCTGTGTCTGGTGAGTCCTCTCTGTCATAATGCAGGTCTGTTGTCTGTGAGTATAACAACAGATTCTTATTTAGGGGACAGATACCTCAGACAATCTAATATTTTGGCACAAACATATGCATTGCAGTCATGAGGGAATGTATAGAAAATCTTTAGTCAAATAAACTGGTAAAAGCAAGAACTTGGTGAAATTTTTATGTTAATTATTTATAGTTTTTTTTTCTAAATTACTGTCTAATTTGCCCTAACATATCACAGTGACTGCACTGTGATTAACTTTATAACATATTAAAACACATTATGGACAGATCCTATTCTCTTCTCCTCTAATCTCACAGCTACGGAGCCAAGAGAATGGGGGAAGGCTCGCAGACACAATGAGATTAGATGACGAGGTGACATTTGCAATAGGGAACATATCTGGTCAGCAGCTTTGTCCGTCTAAGCTGTTTAGCAGACAACCTTTGCCAAGGTCCAAAAGAAAACAAACATGGAGCCAAGTAGCAGGCCAGACAATGGAGGCGACAACAGAGATTACATGGAGGAGGATACAACCGCGCCACTCACGTCTTTTATTTTTGATTCCATAGCAACAAAAGGGGGAAAAAATAATTTATAGCACATAAACAAAAACACAAATTCATCTGGGTATTTATTTACATTTCAGGATTTTTATTCATGTAAGATATAATTTTTTTCATGTTGTCTTTTTTATCTTTTTTTTTTTTTTACAAGCTGAACTGTTTTTCCTGCATATTTGCTCATTAATTTAATCTTCAGTTGCTTTATTTATTAGGTGACATAACACATTTTTGTTTTACTTCATCAAAAAATAAAATAATAAAAACTGAAAATAACTAGAGTAATAATTGTATCCCCTAGGCATAAGTTAATACACAGAGGCACAGCGACAGATGCTGTAACTATTTCACATTAGATTCATATCTGTACGGCCTGCCTCTGTATACCTTGCCCATATTAACAGGTACAGGACATGCCGCACTCCTGTGAGCTAATATTACATCATCCTCACATCTGTGTGGGCTTTGACTGGATTTTCATCACACTTTCACCTATCCTGATAGGGTCAGGGGCTGACTTGACTTCGTAAAAGGGATTTTACCTGCGGAGGGCCTAAGAAGCTTGTTGTCCATATGGCTCTACAACCTGCTGAGCCCCAAAATAACCTGGGAAATTCTTGAACATGTAACACCCGTTTGATCTTGATCTTGGCCCTTTGTGGACAGTTCATTAGAACGTTTTTCATCTCATTTAACTTTAATTGATCGAATTTGTACCATTATTGTTGCAATGGAAAATAACGGTTTTCATGACATACATTTTCTTTCCACAATCAGAGATCACGCCATGTGAGGGAAATATGACCAAGTGCGGCCATGGATGCCTGACAACAGATGAGGGTGCTGTCTGTGTGTGTCCTGAGGGATCTTTACTGCAGGATAATGGACAAGCCTGCACTGGTATGGACCATATTACAGTTTATCAGCCCTTAATTCCCATAATATTCACATTTTCTTATTTTAAGTGAAAAGATTTTCACAAACACATCAGTGTAGAAAGTATTTTTTCCTGTGTCCTATGTACAGAATTGAGGCAACTCCAGGTGTGCTCTGGGATTTTACGACAACCACACATTATTATTACAGTTTACATCCATACAAAAACTTATGAATGATTTCAAATCCATCAGTACTTTGTATGTTCTCATTTCCCAATACAGAAGCCAATTCTATACCCTAAAAAAATCCTTTAAAAACCTATGACAATGCGAAACCCAGTTTTTGCTGTTTATATGCAATTGCTCGATGGTGGGAATTATTAAAGTGTGACACATCAAAGGCCCTGATTGACTGATGTCTATTATTTTTTTCCACCTGCATTCTGATTGGCTATTAGGCTACTTGTCACCGCCATTGATTAATTGGTTATGAATATGAATGCATATAAATGAAGGTGTGCCTTAGTCACAAAAAGTTTGAAGTACAGAGCATGGTTGTCTTCCCACAGAAAGTGTTTTTTGTTGTTGTTGCTGTTGTTGTTGTTGTTGTTGTTGTTTGTTTGTTTGTTTGGTACAGAGCATGGTTGTCTTCCCACAGAAAGTTTTTTCTTTTCTTTTTTTTCTGATACTATCCACATTCAAGAAATGCAAATATATTATAAAACATTGGGGGTCCCAACCCTCATTCGGGGTCTCCAAAACTCCACAGATGGTTACCAGGAATATTTCATTTGAAGGGGTAGAAGATGACTTTTTAAAATATACAGTAAGCCCGTATCTCAGCATTTCCCTCAAAATGAAATGAAACTGTTATTTTCAAAGTTTGGATTATTATTTAATATATAAACTTTAAAAAAAGATACAATAAGCAGACCTGAACTAAAACTATATTCACAGCCTCGTCCTGCAATAAAATGGAGTTAAAACAGCCAAAGCACTCACAGAACAATGGCCAAAAGTGAGAAAAAGAAAACAGTGAATTTGATTGTTAAGAATTCCAAAATTACACAATTCTATTGAAAACTCCTAAAGATATCAAGAAAACTGTTCTCTGAAGGGATATTTACAGGAAATAATCTGCTCAAGGTTCATCCGGACCTCCTGCAGTTACTGAATTCACCATTTGAGTCAACTGTGGAATTTATCAGTTATTGTTATGCATTGAATACGATATGAAAAATTCAAAAAAAACATGCCACTTAGTCAGGGGTCATCAGTAGGGCTGCAACTGATTATCTTCATAGTCAATTATTTTCTTGATTAATCGATTAATAGCTGTTTGTTTTAAAATGTCAGAAAATAGTGAAAAATGTCAATCAGTGTTTCTCAAAGCCCCAAATGACCTCCTCAAATGTCTTGTTTTACTCACAATCCAAAGATATTCAGTTTATTGTCATAGGAGACTAAAGAAACCAAAAAATGTTCAGATTTAAGAAGCTGAAATCAGAAAATCCAGACTTTTTTCATTAAAAAACATTACTCAAACTGATTAACCAATTATCAAAATAGTTGGAAATTAATGCAATAATTGATAAATAATCAGCAGCTCTAGTCATCAGTTTAATCAATGATAGAAATGTGGTCACTTGAAGAAAAAAAAGGCTGAAAACCACTGTTGTTATAATAATAGAAACAACTGAACTAATTACATGAAGCCATACACTGAATAACAAGCTGATTTACTGCAACGATGAGATGTCAGATGTTTGTGCATCCTGATAAAATGAGTAAGATAATAGATTAATAATTATAGCTGCTATATTATTTGGAGCTGGTGTTATCTAAATATCTTCAAAGTAAGAGTTCAACTGAAAAAGTTTAACTGAGGTCAGATGGATCAAAAGCCAGACAGCCCAGCAGTGCAACAACAAGGTGGCTTCGCTTTACTGCTCAACCGATGATGACAAGTGATCTAATCTGTGCAAGAGTGAGACATCCTCTATGAAGACTTTTTAAAGTTTTAATTTGCATGTAGAGTTCATTTAGATTCTTTAAAATTTTCAGCTCAAAGAGGCATTCTGTATCCGATGAGTCAAGAATGTATAATGCGTTAATATGCAACGCTTCCTTCCCCATAAAATCAGAGCAAATGCTGTAAACAAGTTGCCTTTCTGCTGTATTTAGCCTAACTGAATAAATATTAAGACCATAGCTTCAGTTTTATGGTCTTGTAATAGAAGAAGAGGCAAGATTAAGAAAGAGAAAGTGTGAATTTTGTCCTGCCTGTAATTATTTTAAAAGTCTTCATATGAAAAACAGAAGCTTATCTCTGCTTGACACACTTTTTCACTGTTGCAGGCTGCACGTCTGCAGACAGAGGGGGCTGCAGTCAGCTCTGCACTCCTGTCACCCCTAGTAGGTGGCAGTGTGGCTGTCTGCCTGGCTACCAGCTCCACCAAGATGGCAAGCGCTGCGTCGCTGCTGGTGAGTCATACTATGGCAGCGCAGTCAGCTGAGGCGGATAAACCCACACAGATAAACACTCTCCATCTACTTAATCTCACAGTCTAACCCACTGCTAATCTTTCCCAAACACACTCTGTAAATTAAATACAGGTAAAAAAAAAAAAATTACGAAGTAAAATGCATATTACGAGTTCAGTGGTGTCACATTTACATTTCTGATCATAAAATAATGTGTTTCTATTCTTCAGGACCACCACCTTATCTACTAGTTGCCAATTTAGTGGATGTACGACAAATTAATCCTGATGGCACTGGTGATCAAACACTTGTGGAGGAGCCCAGAGGAACAATCATAGCTTTGGACTATGACCCCATTCAGCACAAAGTAAGATAACAACTCCTCTCATCTTTTAGTGCAGTTTTGTTTCATATTTTTTCAACTGAAGCAACAGTAGTAGAGTGTGAGTGTGTACTTTATTCACCTTAGGCCACATGAGTGCTCTGGTGTAACGGAATTTAGGCAGACCAGACTCAGGTTTTGGCAAAGACATCTAGTGCCACCTTGTGGACAGATACTGTAATTTGATGGCTTGTTGCGTCACCAAAACAATATTTTCTACTTTATTTGTGATAGTTGCAATAAAGAACACATTCAAGGTTTTACTGTCTGTCTATTTTAGATAATAAATGCATTCTTTATTGTTTTTTTGTAAATTTTTTAAGGTGTACTTTTCCAGTACAAGCCAGAAGACAATTGAGCGGGTTGATTTGAATGGTGGGTCCAGAGACATTCTCGTCTCTGATGGTTTGGACTCTCCAGAAGGTCTGGCGATTGACTGGATCCACCGCAAGATGTACTGGACAGATAATGGGTGTGTGAGGCCAGATTTTGACAACAGTTAAAGAGAAGGTTGTTTGAATGTTGGAGTTGATTCCTATAGCAGTATCTATTCAAGTAACTCTTGTGGAATTGTGAGATTTTTGTTTTCTGATTCCCACTTCTGTATACTTTCATCCACCAGCCAGTCAACTGTTGACTGCAGTACCTTGGCTGGGTTGAACAGAGAAACTCTTGTAAGCAAAGGGCTGGAAAAACCAAGAGGAATCGCAGTTCATCCTTTGGCAAAGTGAGTTTTGCTTTTTAGCTGTTGAACACTGCCTGAACTCAGTTAATGGGAAACAAATAACTTCTGTTTCTGAATTTCCAGAAGTGTGTAATAACAAGTTGAACTCATATCAAGGCCAGAGAGAAAAAGATATTGGCTTTGCAAAATATCAGTTTACAGGTGAAGGTAGCAGGGTTGTTACAGAAACACTACACAACATTAGCATTGTGGCTAAGGTAGAGGTGTTGAGGTCCAGCGTGGTAAATACTGCACTAACCAAGCTGAAAAGACTCACAGAACAAGACGATGTTTTTTAAAAACCACGTGTTCAAAACAATATCCATTGATTATAGTACCACAAGTTCAGATGCTATAAAATAATTATCTAAGTGCTCATTCAAGACCTTAGTGCAGTTCAGTCTTTACTGTCCTGCCTAAACTTTGGCTTGCAGCAAAATTGGAAAAAGAAAAAGAAAATAGCCTATTTTATTAAAGTTTTTGTATCAAAGTTTAAAATTCTGGGATCGTTACAATTCTCATTTTTACATAACTATCTTACCTACCACATCCTTAAATCATTGTCCCATTTACTTTTTAAATAGCTTAAAAAGGAATCTCATGCTTAATTTACAATGCTCTTTTTTTTCTTTTTTTTTTCACTTTTTGAGGAAGTTGTTCTGGACTGATATAGGAGCTCAGCCTTTCATAGAAAGTGGCTCTTTGGAAGGGAAAGACAGAGCCATCATTGCGAGCACCAGTCTTGTGGCCCCAAGTGGCCTGGCCATCGATTTCACGGAGGATCGTCTGTACTGGTGCGACCAGAGGAGGGGCCTGGTGGAGACTTCTGCACTGGATGGTTCAGATCGACGGGTCCTGATAGAGAACCAAGTAGGTGAGGCTTGTGTGACCCATACACAAATTCACTATATGGACAAAATCTAGAATAACAATATTGTAATTCTAGACAGACTTGCTGAGCAAATCTCAGCAGAAGTAAACTAAATCCTCAAAAACAACAACAAAGTACAGATGGGTCGTAAATACTGACAAAGTCCACCTAAGACTGACTAAAACAGAGCTGGTTTGGCACAGACCTCATTAAATATTACATCATCACAATTTTTATTGGGTTTTTTTTGTTTGTTTGTTTGTTTGTTTTTTTGTTTTCAGGGAACATAAAAATTGTAACGCAAAATGATCATTTTCACTAATTGTGTGGCACATTGCACTCGCAATTCAGTCAAAATAATCACAACATGATTTTTTACCAAATCGTGCAATTGGATTCACGACTGATCCACAATCTAAAACACTATATGTTATCAATTTGTATGCTAAAGCAGTGAACATTAAGAGCTGCAAAACGCTCAGCACTTATGCTCTGCATATATATTTGATAAGGGAAATGTACTACCAACCTCACTCATGGTGTAACAACAAAAATGGCGATTACATAAACCACCATGTTCTGAGGAAAAACATTACAAACAGTAAGAAGCAGACTTGAACACTCAGAAATGCATCATGAGATATACAAATGAGGGCTGTCTATAAGCTTAATGTCACAAAACAGAATCCTTGAGGACCGCACAATGGTTGAATTACACAACTCACATTATACAAACTGCACAAGCTTTCCAGATTGAAGTTAAGTTTCAGTCTTGTGTGATCTACTACTATACTACTTCTAATCATCATCATCATCATCATCAGCATCATCAAGAAAAAAGAGTGCTGGTATGGGTTTAGTATTGGGATTGGCAGATAGCCAAACACAGATATTGGAATCGGACAGAAACTGAATGAATGTAATGTGTATCGGTATATCTCTAATATGAACACAAAGGTTCTCACCTTGAAACACTTAGTGAACGCCTATTTTCTTTCCTCCTATCCTGATGCATCCAGGTCGACCTTTTGACCTCGCAGTATTTGAGGACAGGCTGTGGATATCTGATCAGGAGCACCAGCAGCTGAGGAGTGTACACAAACTGACTGGGAAAAAGCTGCAACGTATCCATGGCAACATGGTCCAACCAGCATCCATTGTGGTCGTTCATCCTCTTGCTAAACCAGGTACAGGGAGACATTTGGGATTCATTTTAGTGATTAATTTGTTCAGAAGGTGCACACTGAGGTATAAAAACACTACACGTAGCAACTCTAGCACAAGTAACACCAAAGGAAGGATTACAAAATGATCTCAAGGTGAAAGATTGTACATTTTGATAAATATATTCTGCCCATTTTGACTGTTGTTTTTCTATCACAAGCCAGTATTTACGAGCTTCCAGTTGTCATTTTGCATCTGCAGGGGCAGACGTTTGCCTTCACCTGAATGGAGGCTGTGCCCAGGTGTGTGAAAGCAAATTGGGATTTGCCCATTGCTCCTGTCTGTCACACTACATCCTGTCAGCTGACGGAAAAAGTTGCTTGCCTACTGAAGCTTCGAATGGAACAGCAGGTGATTTATTTAAAGTTATCTTACTTGAATGGATAGTTCGGATTTTATTTTTTTTGAGTGTGGTAGTATGAGGTACTTACTAATGGTCAGTGTAGATGCCAGTCAACACAGCACCAATTTAAAGAAGCAGCAATGTGCTGCTGTGGACAAGGTCAGCAGCAAAACATACATCAAATGTATGCTATATTTAAGATATTTTCACCATTTTATCTTGCTGTCAGAGAACATTTTCTGACAGGAAACAGCTGTTATATAAGTCAAATATTGCTCTCACCAAAGCTGCCAAACTCCATTGGAAAAAAAAGAGTAATTTTACCTCGCAGAGCACAGGAGCTGCTGGTCTAATGCCACCTTGATTTGTAAATCTGTTTGTTTTATTGTGTGATTTCTGTGTTTTAAAGGGTTACTTCAGATTCACCAAAGACACACAATAACGCAAGCAAACTAACGGATTGAAGTAGTGCTAGACCAGCAACTTCAGTGTCGTACTTGGTAAAATTACTGGTTTTTCTAATGCAGTTTGGTTGGTTCGGAGAGAGCAATATTTGGCTTAAATAACAGCGGTTTCTTGTCATAAAAGGCTATCTGAAGGCACAACAGAGCTGGGAAAATATTCTAAATAGAGCATACACTTAAACTGATGTTTTTTGTTGTTGTTGTTTTTTTGTTTTGTTTTTTGGGCCTCTTTTGTCCTGGAACTCCTCTCTGCTTCTCCGAACTGGAGCCATGTCAACCAGCATTTGCTGTGTTTAATACACTGTTTATCGATAAGTACCTCATACAACCCCACTTCAAATCATCTATCTTAAGCTATGAAGTTAAACTGTGTAAAGATGAATGTTTGCATTAACTACAGTATGTATATGAATTCATTGTGTAGAATCTGGAGACCCTGAATCCACTGATTCAACATCTCTCAAAAACCAAACATTCAATGATGAGGGTGCACCCCTGACAACACCTGGGCTGTCACCTGATCATTTAAACTCAGGTAACGGCGCATCCTCAAAAACTTATTATTGGTAGTTCTTCCCTTTTAAGATCTTACTCTAACTAAATGTTATGATTCCATATGTCCCCTTCTCCGTCAGACCAGAATGAGTGTTACTCACTTCGCTGTGATGTAAACGCACAGTGCCTGTTGAACGCTGGCAGCCCAAGATGTTCGTGTCTACAAGGTTTTACAGGTGACGGACAGTTGTGTGTGGGTGAGTATTTCTGTTCCTTAACTAAACAAAAGTGAATGAGATGAAGTAACATATCCTGCAGAGAGCTTATAGGATTACATTTGATACAGAGACACTTTTATTACTGTAGCAGGGATTTAAATTGTACATTTGAGTATAGGTGACAGCACTGGGAATGAAATTGAGCTTTAGATGTAAAAACATTTCGCAGAGGCAGAGCTGCTCTGGAAGCAAAGATAATCACTCTATTTAAGATAAACATTAATGACAGCAGCCAAAGCCAAAATGCTTAAAAGAAAGTCTAAAAATGTAACTCTTCCAAAAAGTTATGCAATTTCCTATGCAAACCTGTTCAAGGTTTTGTTAGGATTGTCTGTGTGCAGCAGTCAGCGGTTATGCGCTGACTCATTTGATGGATAAAATAATCGCAAAGTACCAGAGAAATGCAGAACTGCTTACAGAGAAATTATCATCATCAACAGTGTTTTTTGTTTGACTGCAATGCTGAAGAATTTTGATGAGCTTGTAACATTAAATTACAATATTCTGAATCCTGTAAACTTTTCTATCTTCTTTTTATCTTCTCCTTTTGTTTTAAATGTTGATAAGTGTAAAGAGGGAAGGCACAAATGTGACAAAAACGCAGAATGCCATAACTTACATTACTTACTTTGCACATACAAAGTCACTGTTATTATGATTAGAATATTAGAAAAAAGTGTCTTAAACACTGAAGGATACGTGTATATTCTCTTGCTACTGATAAAGTGTAATATTTAAGTTGAGATTCAGTTGAAAATCAGCAAAGTGGGGGCTTATATCCAACATCCAACAAATACAACCCAAGTATCTAACATTAATTGGGATGTATTAAATAAAATGGAAAATGCCCAATGAAGTATCTATTTTCCAACATGTAGCAGAGGACAGATGCCCGCATGGGTCATGAACACCTCGAAGTGCATTATCTGGCTTATACCACGTCACTTCCAAAGAAAAAAAAAAATAAGACCATTTATTTATATTCTCATGTGTTTGACAATCAAAATCTAAAGTTTTTCACAAGCCATAACTCCCTCATAACTTTCCCCAGTAATGCCTGAAGGTTTGAAGAGCAATCATTACCATCCTCTAAGGTTCTTATGCAATCAAAACACTGTTCACTACTACAGTTGAAAGGACAAACCTTAGATATGACCTGTCAACAGGAGGCACTTCCAGTTCGACCAGTTCATACAAGCCTTTAGCACAGCTATGAAACAGAACACTAACGTTATGATAGCAAGATTCAATGTCACTAGGGCTGAACGATTTTGAAAAAATATCTAATTGCGATTATTCATTAATTTCTTGATACACATTTCGCTTTTAACAAATATTGCGCCTCCTACGATTTGATAATTGCAGAGAGCCATATCAGAATTTTGGTAAAAGTTCAATTAATTGTGCAGCCCTAACAAACAGTAAATATAATTTGACAATGTTTAACAATAAAACGAGCTAACTGTTCAGACATGTCATTGTCCCCAAATCAACAAAGGTTTTCATGAACAAATGCTTAGCAAATACACAATGTGTTTGTATTGTGAATGTAGTGCGAGACATTCGCTTATGTGATACAAAGTATCAGCAAATTCAGAGGGGCAGTGTACTTCCTGCAGTTTGTGTGTTACAGTCGCCATCCTGTGGCTTGTTAACGTGTTGCAATAACTTGTAATTGGAGGCTCCAACTGCCTGCCTGTTGCTATAGATACCGGCTGATGTCATTATGTTGCAGCACATCTAATAGAACAGTGAACAGACAATCTCACAGGAAATACTTAGTAGGTCTCCGTTATCAGGAATTAATGGACAGCCTGCAGCCAATCAGAATTGAGTGTTTACCCAGACCCAGTGTTTGTATGACTTCACCTCAAAGGAGTATTCTTCTAAGTATTCTACGGAGCAGACTCTAATTAAAGGTATTTGTGTAATATAATGAAATTATATCCCTAATCATCTCAAGAGTTGGAGACCACATCGCCATGGGTGACGACCAGAAGTCCTGCTGATGTTACCACCCGGCACCACAACAGTAACTCAGCAGAGAGTTGCCCCTCCACCCACGAGTCCTACTGTCTGCACGGGGGGGTCTGCTTCTACTTTCCTGAAATGGAGTCCTACGCTTGCAAGTAAACAACCCCTCAGTTTGACCCTTGACCTCCAAGTTTAACAGTTTGCTGATATTTTGATTTCGCTTTCCCCGAAGGACATAATTGGGTCACCTGTTCTGTAGCAGATGAGTTTGATTATAAGCTGCTCTTAGTTCTTTTGAGTGAGTTTACAATGATTGGTTTTGCAGTAACTCAAACTGTGACCAGATAAGTGTTTGCAGGGAATAATCTTCCCTTTTCAAGCAGCACTTTACAAACAAAAAAAGGCCAACATTGTTTGAAAGTATGAGAATATTTCCTTTCATCTGCTTTTCTCTCATGTTATTTACTACAGGTGACAAACAGTAGGTGTCACTATTGTTCCATGATTAAAGCCACTGCCTCATGATAAAGTGGTTATACAGTGAGGCATATATACTTTTCTTTCTTACTTTTCCTTTGCAGCGTTCAACACTACTGCTCATTATTTTTTTATATCAAGTGTGTAACATGTACTTTGCTGTTAATTTTGTGGTTACTTAAGTCTACAGCCTTCAACTGCAACTGCAGTCAGCCAAGCTCGAACAGAACCATTGTTCAAAATATTTTTGGAAGGAAATTTGGTTCTAAATGTATAGATTTTTTTTTATTTTGCATCGTGTTAATGATTAATCATTGAGTGAATACAAAGATGGACAACATGACAGGTCCCTAAAGTGAAGCCAAAAAGTAGGGAGGATTTTGAAGTTTCGTTGACTTTGTTTCCTGTATTCTGGTGACTTTTAAAGGATGAAAATAACAAAATAACAAGTGCACATTTTTTGGCAAACATATGCCTGCAGATGACCTATAACTGACACTTATTAGCAGCACCACAGCATTTAGCGTTACCTGGTTCAATTTTAAATTTAATTACAGCGACACAGAAAATTTGCAAAAATAAAAAGGATATGTTAGTTATACTGCTACAGAAATCATCATTTCCTTTAGAACTTTCCATATGAAACAGGAATTCTTCTTTCCAGGACGTCTGAAATTTTCTGTCTTTCTAAGTACTCTCTCCTTCTCTGTCTCTTACTCACAGTCGTGCCGAGAAGGGAACACCAGACCTGCGAAAGATCTCGCGACAGTGATCATTTTAACCCAAACCACATCTTTCTCTCACCCTTTCAATGCGTACAAATCTCACAAGAGTTTTGCAATTCAAGGGTACCCTTGTAGACATGACTCTCGCTCATTGAGGAGAGGGAGGAGGAGGAGGAGGAGGAGGATAGTATATAGCCATACAGCAGGTGCAAGCAGTAGCATTTGATGTAGCTGTACTGTTGTCTTAGGGATTATACAGGCTGTGTAGTGCCACTAATATGTCATAAATCAGACAGATGGGAGAGTTTTGATCCCAGGAGGAAACCAGGAGAGGGCAAAACAGGAGTCTCCTGGGAAAATCAGGATGGTTGGCATGTATGTTGATCGCTCCCTGGTGACAATAAAATCAAATTACCCATCATATAAAGATAGTTTATGTCACTTAAAGTAGTTCTTATCACTCTGCTGTAGGTGCAAGTAGGTGCTTATTATTTTGAGTTTGGTTTTAATTTGGTATTCGATGCTATAAAAAGGTGGTTTGACTCATGATTGATGAATTAAGCCCCGCTTGTGAGTTGGCTGGCTTGATATTGCAGCTTGATCCCTCAATAACAGATTCTAATTATAAACGGCATAATTATACCGTTTGCCTTTTCCCATCCATGCCTGCAAAATTAGAAAGAGAAACTGCTGGCACGTCTGAATACAAAATACTTAATTGTGACTTTGTTTGTACCTGTTGCAGTTGTGTATCAGGCTACATGGGCGAACGCTGTCAGTACAGTGACCTGGAGTGGAGGGAGCTTCAACAGGCTGAGGAAGAGAAGAGAAGAAATGTGGTCATCGCCGCCTGCATGGTGGTCCTTGTTTCCCTGCTCTCCATTGCTGCCTGTGTCACCTACTGCTATGGGTGAGAGGGGAGAACAGGGGGGAGGGGGAAAATGAGGGCAGAGGCATACAAAACTGCAATGTAAAAATTAAGGAAAGAGCACTAAATGAAGGGAAGGAATAAGGAAAAAAGAAAGGGAAATGGAGAAAGGACAGAGTGAACAGGGGCAAAACTTTAGGAAAAGTGAAAAGGAGAAAGACAGAAGGGACTGGAGAAAAGCAATAAATGAGAAGGTCTAATGGGAATAAACATAATGAGAGAGAAAGGGGGAGAAAAGTAAGCAAAAAGATCATTTTCTTTTCACCGTGGAAGGAGAAAACCAAAAATGAAATATAAAAAATAAAAAAGCATAAAGACAGCAGATAGGAGAAAGGAAGGGAAGATGAAGATGAGCCACAGAGGCAAAGAAAAGGAGAAAGGAGAGAGGAGAAAGGAACGGACTGTAATCCAACAAGAATATGATGTTTCATTCACACAAAAATGCAAGGAATATGCTATGCAAAAAAGTATAAAACTGCAGAGTGTAAAATTTCCCGGCTAAAATTTTCTACAATCAGCCTTTTGGGAAAATTGCAGCAAATAAATTTACTCAAAACTACACACCATATGTGAAAGAAGAGATTACAATCTCAGTGAGACTACCTGTTTAAATAAAGGGTTAAATAAATATGTAGCAGACTCCCAAATTGGTTATGTATAAGATGAGTTTAATGTAAAACCAACCTGGTCTGGATTTAGTGAGATACTAATGTCCCCAAAATAATTTTATTATATGGTTTTATTAAAAAAAAAAGAAGAAAAGTTAAGTTGGCTTGCTGGTTTGATCACAATGCACAGGGCTGACCTTAAAGTGATATTCCACTGCAGAGTAATAGTCCACTCAATATGTACTCACCCCTATACCGATGTGATGATGGGTGAAGATCTTCAGTTCACAAAACAATCCTGGAGTTTCAGCAGAAAACAGGGTTGCAGCTAATGGCAGTGATTGGAGATCAAATGTAAATGTAAAAAAAAACAGAACACAAAACAAACACAAAATGTCTCCATCCTGCTCATGTGGTGTAATCCAAGTGTCCGCGAGCAACGACATTAAAATTTAACCACAAAAGATGCCATTTACGCCATGTTTTAGCCAAAATGTCAACTGTAGCATGTAGCAGGTAGCATGTAAACATGGCGTCGAGCTCACGATATTTTCACACGTGCATCCATTAAGAGATATACGAAGTCTCACAAGATCGACACCATGTTTACAAAAATGTATTTATTTTTCATGACCTCTCTAGGCCCTTCAGGTGGGCCCAGTCATGACACGTTGGGAATCCCTGTGCTAGGCTTAAGCTAGGCTAACTGCTATATTGAAAAGAAAACCAAATTTTGCAGATCGTGAAAAGATGCAGCTGGGGGAACTGTAAAAAAAACAACATATATCAACATATTAAGCTAATGTTAGCAAAATGCAAGCTAACCAGCTAGTTAAATCTACATCAATCATTAGCTAGCTAGTTATCCAGCACTTTGCTTGTCAGCTACCAAGTTGGCTAGCGTTTTGCTATCATTAGACAACTTAAGATGTGGCCCTATGTGACTCTTTTACAGGAAAAGGAGAAAGTTG
>JAJHUR010085121.1:0-21596 GCA_027495735.1 Lutjanus campechanus | reverse complement strand
TACATCTCAAATGTTTTTTTTCCTAAATCAACCCTAACTAACCCTAATTACCATGGTAACCGACAGTTAAGATAGAATCTCTAGGAAGTTCACGTAATATGGCCCCAGCTAAATGTCCCACTCTCTTCACTAGCTTGTTAATTTGCTGTCTATCTGCCCGTGGGTGAGCAGGTAGTGTACAGTGAGTTTATCAAAGCTTTTTCACTGTGTTTGATGAGTTTTCGGCTTAAAGAGGCTTAAAGACTCCATAAAGTTGAGGAGAACTGCAGAGTTGGGTGATGATTCTTTGTGGGTTTATTACTACACGTGATCTCTTTTAAATTACTGATTAAAAATTAGTATTTTGATCCACTGTGAATACAAAATTCTTGAAGCTTTAAATTATTTTTTCTGTTTGCAGCAATTACAGTAGCAGAGTTTTCTCTGTTACTCTAAACTGGTCTGAACAATGGTAGAGGTTTCTTGAAGGAGTGACCTGGAAGTCGCGGCGTGTTGGAGGTCACAGCAGCAGGGTTAGGTGGGACTGGTTGGACTCTCTGAGAGCCAGGCTGGTCTGGAAATCTGCTGATCCTGATTGGCTGGTTTGCCTCGTGGCTGCTGCTGAGGGTGGGTGTGGGACTCTGGGGGACGACATGGCTGCTTCCTCTGTGGGTGATGTCCTTCTCTGGTTCCCTGTCTTTAGGCGCAGCAGGAGGTGGCCACATCTTCATGACGGCATCTACCGCACCGCTGTCTGCATGAGCTGTTGCCACGCAGAAAAAAACACAATAAAAACAACGGCAATTAAGACACAACACAAATCAAATAAAATACAGTGAGTCCAAGAATGGATCCCTGAGGCACCCCGCAAATCAAAGGAGCACAGGAAGAAACCTGGAAAAACTGTTTAGTGCTACAACAGATATTTATTAATTTAACTAACCCATTTTTCCAGTCAATCAATTAAAACAGCATGATTAATTGTATCAATTCTGACAAATCTAAAGGAATTAAAATGGTCTAAAATGTGAGAATTGGGTTCAAATGTCCAAGCTCAAACAACCATGTACCTGTGCGACTGGCTCCTGTGTTCAGTATGGATGCTCGAGGAGGCCAGCAAATCAGCGTCGCTTCCCCATCCTCTTGTGCAGGGCGAGATGGCTCCTCTGGGGCGCTGCTTGGGGAGTAAGTCCTCGACAGCACTATAAAGCACAACATTTTCAGTTAGTTAAAACCAAAGGACAAGAAGGAGAAGAAGAAGAAGAAGAAGACGACGAAGAAGACTGGATAAAAGCTGTGAAACACCAATCATATTAAAGCCTGTTTTATGCCATAAAAAGAGATTTGTAATGAAAAAGTCTTTTGATCATATTAATCCTTGAAGATGTAAGTGTGTGCGTGTGTGAGAGCTAGTGTGTGCATGTGCTCTTTGCTGCAGTGAGGGATCTGCTCCTCTCGCTCTTTGAGCCCTGGCAACAGCTGCTCTTTTATGTCGCCACACACAACAGCGAACAAACCCGAATTAGCATATGTGAGAAACACACCAGTTATCTCTCTGTGTGTGTGTGTGTGTGTGTGTGTGTGTGTGTGTGTGTGTGTGTAGAAGGCAAGTGTATGTGCAGGGCTGAGACTGGGAAGAAAAACACTTTGAATATTATGAAATGATAATGGAAATCGGGGCAAGTATCACACACAGAATTGGAGAAACTGCAGATGTAAGATGTCACTTTCACACAGACTCAGAAAGAAAAGCTGCACAGTGTTGTTAGGATTCATCTCATGATCCAGTTACAGCTCTGAGTTACAGCTGATGGTCTGCGTCAAACTGTCATTCGCACATACCTACGTATTCCGTACATTCACATACCAGAACCAACAAACCCTTGGTCCATCCCTCAACACTTTCTGACCTTCCTATCCTGTCTGTAAAAGGCTGAACATTTTCCTAAAACAGCTGGACACTGTAGTCTTCTGTAAATGTTGGGATGTTTTCAAAGCCTGATATATTTTCTTCTTCTGTGCCACAGAGCTTAATTGTTGTCCAAAAACTATTAAAAACACAAAAGTGTTGCAACGGGTGACACGTTTCTTCATTACCATCAACGCAGACTGTAGTTTATTTTGACTCAATCCCACAAACCACCCTGCTGATGGAAATGCTCATTAGCCTGCTAAATGCGTATTAATCTGCTGCTGAAAATAGTCCCCAACAAATGCACCATTTCCTCCAGCTGGAGTGATATTTGATTAAAAAAACTGCAGGGCCCAGCTGTTTTATTTATTTTTAAAATAAATGATATATATACAAGTTCAGCTCTTACAGATTTATAAAAAATATTGTATACATATATCATAACTGAATTACTTTTTAACTCTTGCCTTATTTAGATTGTTACATGCTTTCTCTTCCTTCCCAAATAAATGAGGAATAATGTATGTAGCATGACAAAGAAACGGAGGAAAAATAAAGTTACCTGTGGAAGGATTTCATAACATTCAAAACAGTGCTTTCAGCTTGGCTTCATCACTCCCTGCCATTATGAATTCAAATTTAATGTATTCAGGGTCACATTTCCGCACCACACGCTTTGAAGCTTTTAATGGTGCAGGGTTGTCTTGCTCATCACGTTCCCATTTCAAGAACAGATCCATTTTGTGTCACTGCATCCAAGGGAATGTTAGCTAGCTATCAGCGGCAGAACACATTTGTCTCTACCTGATGATATGGTGATATTCAAAAGTAGCTGAAATTGAAATGATGGATTTTAAAATCTAAAAGTTTTATTTATGTGACTTCTTGAGTACATTTAGTCCCTGCAGGACCCAGCGCAAATCTTGAGGGCGTGGGCAGTTTTAACTTTGCTGCCGGAGGAAGTGGGTGGTCAAAATATAAGCTGCGGGTCCAGGAATTGAGCCAGTGCTAAAACAGGCGACTTTCTTGGCCATTTTTTTAAAAGTGAATTTTCAGATTCAGGTCCATCTAAAAAAAAAAAAATCTGTTTAAGGTTGCGCTGTATTTAGAATACATTCACTGTTTCACTTTGCCGTCAGACAGCTTTTTCCGGTGGGAAACAGCCATTAAATATGTCAAAAATCGCTCTTTCCAAACCAACCTAGCTTCATAGGTGAAATTGGCTATTTTACTTTGCAGAAGACTTGAGTTGTTGGTCTACTGCTGCCTTTATCTGTTAGTTTGCTTGAGTTACTTTGGCGTTTTAAAAGGATAGTTTGGATCTGCTGAAGTCACACCATAACACAAACAGACTGAGGCAGCGGACTAACAACTGTCATCTTCTGTGAGGTAAAATTAATGATTTCACCTGTGGAGTTTGGTTTGTTTAGAGAGAGCTATATTTGGCTTTTATTAACAACTGTTTACTTCATAAAAGACTGTCCAACGGCAAAGTAAAGCAATGAAAAGTAGAGTTAAACTGCCTCTCCAAACTGGGGGTGTACCTCATACAAGCCCACTTCAAATAACCCAAACTATCCCTTTAAATGCATTGATGAAGTCTGTGGGAACTTTGACTGAGTGCCCTCCGTACCTCTCTCCAGGGTAATTTCTGGTTTGGGGGGCTCTGGGACCTCCCACAGCTCCTCCTCGCTGGGTAGCTCTCTTATGTCCTCCTTGAGCAAGAATCTCTTCAGGGATCCCGCATCCTGCAAACACAAACACAGTTAATGACTGCAGTGACAATATGCAGCGAGCCTGAGATCTAAACTGATGTGGGATATTACATTTGTTTTAGATTAAAGATTTTCCTAATCTGAATTTCAATTTCATTATTCAGTCTACAACTCATGGCTTGCTTTCTTGGAGTGAATTGCAGTATTAAACACTGTAACTGAGGATTAACAAAAAGAACTTTAAGAATCTCTTGCCAACAGAGGAAGTGGCAGACGTTCCCGACCTCTCTGCTATAGAGATGTCTCATCTCGTTAAAATGTTGATGACCTAATTAACATGTACAGCCAGCCACTGTTTGATCAGTTCCCCAGAATAATATAAAAGCTAAAGTAATAAGCAGATATAATAAGTTGAGAGGCAGATCTGGACGCATTTTCCCCTAAGCCCCTCATATCTGCATCAGTCTGACTTCAGTGTATTAAATGGATGTTACGCCTCAGAATAACATCATTAAAATCTTTAATCAAACAGTCAAGAATTCCATTTTTATTTACTCGGGCAAATCCAGGCACAGAAGTCAAATCAAGCAGCTGTGCCTTCTCCAAATTTCAATATCGATTATATAAAGCAGCCCAGTTCTGCTGCATGTCTCAAAGACGGGATATTTAACAGAGAGGGATCAAAGTTGAGACCGGATGTGAGCCCTGTTAACCTTTTAACTCCCTGACTTTACAGCGTCTCTGCTGCTGCACGGCTCCACAGAGACGAGAGCAAGTTGCCGTGTAATCTAAACGTGACTCCCTCCGGGGAAGCAGCCTATTAGTTCCAGCTACGGTCAGCTCTGCGGCGGTGGCGGTAAAGTGTGTAAAAGACAGGGAATGACAGCGGTGACCGTGAGCGAGCAAAGAGCCTTTTCACTGGATGTGGATTAGTGATCAATGTTTGATGGGATCAGATATCACTTACATTGGGCAAAGTTATCAGGCTGCTCAGGAAATGCATCAGCTCTTTCCTGTGGCTGATCTCTGTGCAGAAAAGTTTCACCAGCTCCCTGAAACACACACACGCCACACACAGAGGCAGGATTTAAACACATACACACTTAATAGATATAGGAGTAAGTATGACATGGATTTTATCACGATTCCTTTACTTATGCTTTATAATATTTGATTTCTCATTGATAGGACCTTATCACTTATAGAACTGTGAACCATTTAAAAGTTAGAAGGCACAGATCAAGCTTTTCTACTGATAAGTAATCTGTCACAGAATCAGAATCAGAAATACTTTATTGATCGAAGGGAAATTGTTTGTGTTACAGTTGCTCCCATTCAAGAATAGAAGTATATATAAGCATAAAGAAATTATATCTGAATATGTAAAAATTAAGGCACACAATACAAGACTACTGATTTTGTTTCTACTTCATATGTAATCATATTAAATTAGCTCCCTTATTCATTAAATTTCATTAATCACAGTTGCAAAAAGATGAGAAGAGAGAGGAAACCGGAGCTGCTGTAGAGTTCAGAGAAAAGGACTTGAGTCGATACAGTAAAACTTCTCACACCTCACTGCTCAAATGAAGTTTTCAGGTGTGAATGTGTTAAAGCATTGTGGGGGAAAAGGGCATGTGTCCTCAATTGACTTTGTTTGATTTAATGGAGGTTTTAAAAAAACATGATGAGGCTGATTTAACCAGGAATTAGTCTGACAACAAACCTGCAGATGTCCAGCTTGGCTGAGAGGTGATCTTTCTGGATGTAGAGCTCCTTCTCATCCTTCAGCAGACAGATGACATCCTGCATCTCCACCACCTCACCGTCAGCAACATCCAGCTGGTAGCGAATGTACAGCTTCCCCACCTGTGAACAGACATTATGTTTGTGCTTTGTCCTCACTTTCTGAGCCAAGGGTCTAAGAGTGGGTACTTTATAATAATTATTGCTTTGCTCTGCTTGCAGTAAGGTGTGTGTTACATAGTCATGAAGAAGAATGTATATTTTTAAGACCAGTCTGTACGAGCCACAGCTAAACAAACCAGTCTTGACATCTCAGGGAGAGACGGCTACAGTACAGAGAACACTCAGTGGAAAACACGACTGTCTCGTTATCATTTCTTTCCTCAGTTTGGTGATCTCAGACAATCCACCACTGAACTGCACCTGCTGAGCCCTTTTTCTCTAGCAGAATACAATCCCTGCGATGACTGCATAATGAGCTTCTGCCTCAGTAAATTAGGTGCAAAGGGCAAATAAAAATGACAGGTTAAGTGCAAATTTGCCCAGCATTTTTATGTTAGCAAATCTGGCTCAACAGAGACTGACGAGGTGCAGAGCAAGAAGAAAGTTCCTACAGCTGAAAAAGGCTTAATGATAAATATTTCATTCAGAGGGAATGTTCACGATAAGGCTGCATGATACAGCAAAAAAAAAATTATATTGTGATTATTTTGAAAGATTTTAGGATTTTAAATAGGGCTGCAACTAACGGTTAATTGTCATTATTGACTAATCTGCCTTTTTTTTTCCCCACAACAAATCATTTAGTCTATTAAAGGTCATGAAATTGTGTTTTTCACTATTTCCCAGAGCCCAAACTGATGTCTTCAAATTGCTTCTTTTGTCCAACCAACAGTCCAAAACCCAAAGACTCTTCATTTACAATCATAAATGACAAAGAAAAGCAGTAAACCCTGACATTTAAGAAGATGGAACCAGCAAATGTTTGACATTTTTGCTTGGAAAAATACTGAAATGATTTATAGATTAAAATTTTCTTTCAGCTGACTATTTCTTACAGCTCTAATAGCAATATGATTCACAATTAATGGAAAAGATCATTTTTAAATCACAATTTTCACTGAAATTTTCACAATTTTTCATTGGAAAAAAAAATTTAAAATCATCATGATGTGATATTGGGTTCTGTACTAAAGAAACATGTTTTCTTACATGTGGAGAACAAGGTTTGTAAGCCAGTGCATCTCTGCAGCACTACATATATGCTGTTTAGTCATGCACTTCACCTTTATGAAAAAACTGCAAGGTCTGTGATTTGGTTTTTGCACTTGGCCATATTGCCATTTCAATAATGTTTCAATTTCAGTAACTGTGCAGCCCTACGTCACAGTCAGAGATTCAACAAAGCCTCATTCCGATTAGTGTCAACCAAATGATGAACTACCTTCAGTTTTTAAACCGCTTGAAACCAACTCGGCGTGATTTTCTGACCTGTCCAAAGTAAAGTCGCTTGATTTTCTCTCCAATGTTGTTGTCAATCAGCTCAGAGTAGACTTCACACAGCTCGTCGTGGTGGTAGAGGAATCTCTGGATGTAGGGGATCACAGAGCGCACCATGTCCTGCATGGGCGGACAGGGCCTCAGGTTCTCAGTCTGAGGTTCGGTCTTGACACAGTCTGACAGCTGGCGGATCCCACAGATCTCCAGGAACAAGGATCGGTACTTCTCATTGAATTTAGGTGTTGTGTTCGCTCTGTCTCCTGGTACTGGAAGGCAATTATACAACAATTATCAGAATCTCTGTTTTGATTTGGGATGTCCTGCAGTTTTGGGAATATCATCAAAAGTAGTCAAGTACTAATCGAACGTTATGCCACATGTAGATAGATCTATAGCAGCAGCGTACCAGTGTTCCCAGTCTTGTTCCTGCGAATCATCGTCTTCTTCTCTGCTGCTGGCAGGTTGAGCAGGCAGATCTGCTTGTGAGGTTTGAAGACCTTTTCCAGCTCTTTGTTGTCAGCAATCAAGGGTTTGCGTGCCAGACTCACCCAGCTGTTATCCTTGGTGGGGAAGACCCTTTTATCAGACACCATACCTGAGCACAAGATAGCCATGGTCAGCTGGAGCCTATTGATGCAGCTTTCTCTCCCACTGCAAATATCTGCTTCTCCTTGATCACAGCCCTGTGGACTTTTCACACGTTTAAGTTTACTTTCAAAAACCACTAACAAACTAACATTACTCGCTGTGCATCTTGGCAGCAGTAGACCAGCAACTCCTGCAAAAAGTAAAAATAAAATCATTTGTTTTGTTGAAGGGAGTCTGGAGCAATATAACGGTTTTTGTTCCCCGTTGTTGATTTGGCTCAGAATCAAAGAGGCAGACTGAGTGGGAGCAGAGAGATTTAGTTGCATCTGATTTTTCTCTGGCAAGTGGACAGGTCTATGTACGCAGGTTCACACCTGGCATCACAATGACCACTTGTAATCGGATCTCACTTCCCTGCTCTACATGCAAATAAACACAAGGGCCATTTGGCCTTTTAATAAGAAGATTCAGCTTTTTGTTCCCTGTTTTTTTAAGTTCAACGTCACAATGAACCTCATTTTACCTGTGCCATCAGCAGCCTGACAGGAGAGACACTCCAGGTGCGCTGGGATTTTAGAACTTTTACTTTTTTTTTTGACTGTGTGGAAATCAAATGTTTTCACATCACAGATGACAAAGATAGACATTAATGACAGAGCCAGAGTTAGAGCAAAAGTGTGCGTGCCAGCGCTCCACAGACTGGCTCTCCTGCCTGCTATTCTCAGCAACAAAATGCTTTTACACAAAGAAAGAAATAACTTAATGTACTGCCAAATTTACAGGAAGAAACACATGATTAAGAATTCACTGTTGCCATTTCACTTCCCCGCTCTATATGCAAATAAAAACGTTTAAAAAATGTGTTGCTGTTTTTAAAAGGCCGCTCAACAGAAGAAGCAAACACACTGGAACAAACTGTTTGTCCACAAAGAAACCAAATGTATAACATTTGCCAAATTTACAGGAGGGCCCAAATAACAAAGAATTTGTCACAGACAACATTGCAAGTTTATAAAGTTTCTCCGTACTGAACAACTCAATCAAAACAGCTTGATTTCCTGAGGACGTCTAGGGACACTGCAGTCATTAGGTACGTTCACAAACATCCGCTGAAAGTAAGAGAGCCTAGAAACATAATCTGCAAATGATGGAGTTACAGGACTTCAGCTGAGTAGGTGGTCCATCAATGTGGCCAGGGACACACTACGTACACACTGATAAAAGAATGTGGTCCACCTTTTAATGTGGCCTGAGTGATCAGATCTCAAATGCGTCCTGGGTGCGTTCACACCTGGACTTAGAACTGTCTGCTTGTGATCAGATCACCCAGGCGCATGTAAATAGCAGGTCTGAACAGGGCCTATGTGTGATGTGAAGTTCATATTCCAAAGCACATTTTATGCCACTTTTTAGGGCAAAGAGCATTAGTTAGCTCCATTACTATGATGTACTTCTCACTGATTTTGTGAGAGGATGATCTGTTCCTTTGTTCCCCACTGGAAGAAGTTGATCATCCGTTAGAAGTCACAAAAAACAAATGTTTGCTGCTTGGGAACAGAGCTCCTGAGGACTTCTATCTGTTAGAACTCACACACCTTCAGATGAGTTTCTGATTACATTAGTGCTGTAGTTTACTCTGCTGCTGCCACATCTCCAAACACTTGCACTGCAGACAGTACAGTTTCTTCTTTCACTCTCCAGTGTAAAGTAATTCCAGACTGCAGCAACTAATTCCTCCCAGCTGCTTTCAAAACGTGTGCCGCACTGACAGGTGGTGAACAATGCTTGTTTGCGGCAAAGATACACAGACACTCAGATTAAAGAGGTAATGAAGGGCGGGTTGTGTTTGCGACATGAATGTGTTTGCATTACTCACCCTTCAAGGTGGAGCAGTAACTAGTATTGAGTTTGTTGTGAGGGTTGTTGTCCTGGTCACCAGATACTTGAATTGTACATTTTTGAGCTGTTGAAGATAGAAATATATTTATATATTACATTATATTATATTATATTATATTTAAAGTCAGGGTACAGAGGGAGGATGTAACAAGTCAGGAGGGAAACATAACAGTTGTTGAGCGGAGAGATAATGAGCTGCAGACAGATGGGACATAAAGAGTAAGGAAATGTGTGAGAGACTGAATGAAAAGCAAGAAACTGGCAGTCTGAATGTTCTTACCAAGTCTGGCATAGAGCACTGACACATCCTGTAGCACTTCAGCAGTTGGTATCGGAGACGACAAACAGATCAGTTCCAACAAACCAACATACTGGTTCATATTGGGACTGTCGTCGACATTCAGCAGCTATATATTAGGATATAATCACAGATGCATGCATACATTAGTAATGGTGGAGTTTGGTTTTAAAATTGGCTGCAAACAGTAGGATGTCAATTTATTGAAACAACAGACACAACAAAGTGACTTTATAGTAGATCATCAAATCAAGAATCAATATTTCAAAAGCAACCTTCCCAACACTGTCTGCACTGGCCAGGTAAAATCAACAATCAATGCCTAGAGACAAAAAGTGACTTTTGTCCACCTCAATCTGAAATCAGGGGCCCGCAGTTTAGAACCAACATTATGCCACAATTATCATAAACCGTATTTGTGCCCAGTGAGAGTGAAAAGCTTGACAGGCATAGCAACAGTAACTAAGGGGAGTGGGGCTTACTGAAAGGACAATCACACAGCTTAACCAGTCTAAGAAACTATGAGCCAAGAGACATTTTATACATGTAGGGAAATTACATGAGCTGTCACTTAAAGTGTGAAAAACATGGGGTCTTTACAGGAAATCAGTAAAAGAGCAGCGTACTCTGATGAAGAACTCTTTCATGCCATCCAGCTGGTTGTAGAAGGGAGCCAGGACTTTGGGCTCCTGGACGGGGCTGTCCGGTTCGCGAGTCAGATCTTTGTAGCGCCGGAACATGCCCGTCGGGTCGCTCCAGCACACCTCCTTCAGGTGGTAGAAACGTCCTGAACACCATTCGTTTCGCCTGGGGAGGCGGGGGGCAAAGCTTGGATTATGGTGACTAAATTTAGACGTGAATCAGAAAAAGTCTGCTGACACAGCTGACGACATACCTGTGGTACTCAACGAAAACAGCAGGGGTGTGCTGGAACAGCTCCTTCAGGCTGCCATGGGAACAGTTATCATGCAGATAGGTGTAGACGTCGTGGATGTGCTGAACTGTGGAAGTGAAATCGGCCCCCTCCAACTCCTCCTCAGGTAGTCCCTGGTTGTCTTCTGCTTTTGGTCTGACGCACCACTCCTTCAGGTAGGTAATCAGAGCATCCACTGAGATAGTCTGTCTCATTCCTAAAAGATGGAAAAAGACAGCGGCAGACAGATTGTTTCTCAAAATAATCTGCAGCAATCAAAGGACACCAATAACTACTTGTCTACTTTCTTTTTAACACTAGACCAGTGGTTCTCAAACTTTTGAGGGCCAGTGCCCTGCTACCCATTATCCAGGTCCCCTACCACTCCCATCAAATAAAATATAGGTGTATTATCTTCCCTAAATTTTAATAATGATCATTATTCTCACTTACATCATTAAAACATTTCACTGAATGCCAAATAACAGATTTGATGAACTGGTCAGTTGGAATATTATTATCATTAGATTTCCAAGAAGCAAGAAGACCACATGAATTGAAATTATAATGTTAAAGAGTGATAAAGAAAGGCAAACTTAAGGTCTTGTTATTTATCACAAACAGCAGCCAAACAAGAAACATTGTTGCACTTGAATATTTTAAATATTCAGTATAAGATGCTACTGATTTATATCCAGTTACAAAAAATCCTTAAAAGCCAGCTGTTAGAACAGAAGTTGTTGCAATGGAAACAATACACCATCTCGGGAAAAAGTTGAATCATACACTACTAAAGACTATATATTATGATTCATATTTCCAAAAACAATGCACATCAGGTGTCAGAGTTTTATTTCAGCTGCATCGCTGTGGTGTAAAGTGGTAAAGAAAATTCTTTTTGAAGTAAATTGCTAAACAGATGTATTTGTATGTCTCCACCTAGTATTTTAAACCCAATCAGTTTAACTCTTTGAGGTTGCTGTAGCTCCTCAGAGTACTGAAGCTGCACAGCAGCAGAATGAGTTAGCAATGTGAAGTCAGTATAAGTAAGTACAAGCACACATTATTTTATGTTAAGCATGTGAAGAAAAATGCATGAGTTTAAGATAATATTACTGTGACCGCGATGCTAATTTCCATTCCATAATTTCCTTTAATGGTAATTCCCATTATGTGTTAGCACTGAGCTAATGGACTGGGCATTAGTTACTTAGCGTGGATAAAACTGATTCAAGAATTTAAAAAATACGTTTCAATTTCGTTAAAAAAAGAACCATGATATTTAAGACTTTTTTCCCCCACCCAAATTACAACAAACACCTTTTTACCTAGAGCTCTGCTAAACTCGCTGGGGTCTATGGCCACATAACAGACGTGAGTCCCCAGCAGCCTGGTGATCTCAGGTGAGGGCAGGTAGACTGAGTTTGGACGGAGGTACTTTCTCTCTGGCTGCTCTCCTTCACGTGGGCAATACGCTGGAACCCATTCAAGAGAACACAAGTAGTGGTGGAAGGAGGACTTGGTTTTTCTGATTTCTCGTCCATCGCTGTCAAGCACCTGAGCTGTGAGGTACTGAGAGTAGCTGTGTCTGGAAGAAAGGGAAAAGTGATTATAAATGTTTGGAATAGATAAATACAAACACTCAAACCCCCTCCCTGCAGTCGAACTAACGGAAAAGATGCCAGCAGACACTGACAATGTTTCTTTCACAAGATACATTTAATAAATGATCATAAAACTTCAGAGATTCTGTGATTACAATGCATGGGTGACAGCCTCTGCAGCTCAGTGATCCTGATCCCAGCTCAACAAAGTGGCAGAACTGTGTGACCTACATTCCTCTGCAGAATATACAGCACTCAGCAGCACTGCACGTGCTTAATGGTCAGAGTTAAATGCGCCGAGGAATTGTCATCTACGCTCAAAAGAAAAATCAACTTGTGTCAAATTGACCAGTGTAATACATGACAGTTACGCTCCACATGTGCCTACAAAGCTATAGTAAAAAAAAAAAAAAAAGAGGAGTAGCTTCGGTTTGCTCTGTAATAGTCAGGCAACCCAGTTCAGTGTTTTAGTTTAATATGTTACCCAGTAAGTAAGTTTGTTTGTTACAGTGCAAAGTATTTCAAATTGCAGAATAGTTACTAACAATTAGTTGTGTAATATAATGGTATATACTGTGCAACAGTGGAAATGTGTTCACCAGTAAAGATTTGGAAATACCATGAGCAGCATGATATTATAATTCTCATGAATCCAGCTGCCAAGTAAGGTAACATGGTTTTGGCCAGCACCTTACCACATAGTTTTATAATTGAAAATGTCATCACATTTAAGTAAATTCATACTCTTAAATAACACAACAGTGTGGTGATGCAAGTTAAAAAGTTGATATACTTTTGTTTTTTTGTTTTTTAAAGATTATGCTTTTACTATGTTTAATAAAAGTGTATTTTCCTTCATCTTAAGACACCTCATATAAAAGCTAAACAGACATTTCCTCTCATCATTATTGCGCACAAATGTACTGTATAGACTGAGGCCTCAAGAGCCCTTCTGGTGCTGGCAGAAACGTAGAAACCTCCCAGCAGGATGTCCTTTGTGAGTGCACGTGCACTTCCTGCATGTGTTTCACCTCCAATGCCACGCATCTATTCTAGGGGGAACGCTGTAATGTATCACACCTTAACACACTGCATCAGGACTGTGGCTTGTTTTTTCATTACTGCTGAATTAAAAAAATACTATAGTATTTTCCACCCAGGCAACCAATGGTTTCCATTCTTTTTAGTATAGTCTGAAAGTCTTACTTGACATAGGTAATTATCACTTGAGAATGATGGCTATTTTTCTGTTTGTCTCATATGTTAGCTTTGCTTGTTAAGGCAGCTGAAGTCTGAAGTCAACAGATGTTGAATTATTTGCCAATGTGGTGCATTAGAGTGCTGATTCAGGCAACAACATACTGTAAAACACTTGAGAGTCTGCTGCTGATGAGGGCCGCATTTATAAACTATGCTGTCCAAAAATCAGACCAAGAAAACCAATAAAAACAAAAGTGAACATTATAGAAAGCATAACATGAATAGCTGCAATATAAAACTTGATTGCATGCTTTGGAAAATGGTCGGCAGTCATGTAAAGTATAAATGATAAATGATGCAGAAACGATGGTGTGATGCATGAATTAATCATCCAACTGTGACAGAAAATACGTTGGCTTGTAGGAGTGTCACATACAACCTAATTCAACCTTTAACTACTACAGTGCTCTTGTAAGAGCAGTGTGCACTGCTCACCAGTTTGAGTTTGAGCTTGGGTGGCCTCCTTACCTGAACTGTCCTCTGCTCGCACACATCTATAACAGTAACTCACGAGATGGGGCAGGGCTAAGAGCAACTAAATCCAGATGAATTAATCCCTGACTGACTGATCTCTCTGGGGACCTCAAAAAGCCAAACAAAAGGCTGATGTGCTGCTTTTCTCTCAGGGAGAAAATAACACAGAGCTGTCAAACACTGTCCCCACTTCACCCTGGTAAACACTTAATGGTCACAGTAGAATTGATGGGAATTACTACCTGACTCTGACTAACCCTAAAACCATTAGCCCAGCCATCTATCAACACAACAGACATGCAGTGAATGCACCTGCTTCTAACCCTAAATCCTCAACTAGACAGAATATGACATAGGAGGATAATTACGTATATGAAATATGCGTGTGTTACCCAGTATCCCAGTTGGTTGCCAGCAGCTCCAGCAAGGCCATTCTCTGCTGTAGGAGGAGTGAGCCAGGCAGCTGGGCTGTGGCCAGGGCATGAAACTCCTCGCAGGGGTAGTCATCGAGCACACAGGCCTCCCCTGGGCTTCGGTACCATGTTGCACTTTCCACTGACCAGGGACCAGAAGCCTGGAGGAGGAAGAGGAGGAGAAGTAAGACAGAAAACAGTGAGGATTAAACAAAACAAATACTGATACTGAACTGGTTAAATCATTAAAGGTGCTGAACAAAAGATTCACCTTCTTTAGATATATGAAAACATTTTTAAATGTAAACAAAGTGGAGTAATGGCGTCCTTAGGAGAGAATGACATCACACTCTGTGTTTTTGTCGTTAGTCAGTCATCTTAGTTTAGCTGGGACGCCGCCTGTGCATGTTCGTGCATCCGAGTCCCTCTCTGTCCTCCCTGTGTCCTTTTTCAACATGGTGGCGTGCTGAGTAACTTTCTCATATTTCACCTTAACAGTCACTAAAATATGTTTCTGAAAACATTTTAGGTATGAAATAGGTGGTGCAGTAACAGAATATTCCCATTTTTGTTCAACACTGTTTAGTTTGACAGTTTGATCTGAATTTCAGAAGCCTCCATTGGAAATGGTTATGTTTTCTAATGTGACTATGATTTGTTTAAGATCTGGGTAGGTTTAGAGTCAGAAAACGTGGTTATAGGTAGGGAAAGATCATAGTTTCTGTTACAATTATCACTCTCGCAACATCTTTTCGCCTGTCAGGGTTTCCCCTCTAGTGACGAGACCTGCTCACTAAGATTCAGTCAGATTTTATGCAAAAAAAATAAAATAAGATAAAATAAAATAAATAAACCTTGACTTGAAGTTTCTTCCAACATTAATATTCATGTTTTAACACCAAACAAAAGACTGTCATGTTACTCACAAATGAGAAGTCCTGCTTACAGTAAAAGATTTGAAAGTGGTTAAAATGAGCAGTCTCGAAGACTCTCAGGCACGAACCTGCTGACTGTTCCCACCAGACAGAAAGGGACCGAGCTGTTTGGGCTCCTCAGCTGTGAAACGACCAGCCTGAGCAGCTCTGGCTTGCTAAATCAGGACTTTCTTTTAAATCAATTTTGAAGACTTATTTTTATGGAAAGGCTTTCTTATCATCTTTTTAAATTACATCTTTTATATTTTATCCTTGGTGTTTTATTCATGGTTTTTAATCATCCATTCTTTTTAAGTTCCACTCCTCTTTTATTCCTTATGTCTGCCTGTTTATTCATTCATTACTGTGTATTCTGTTGAAGTGTTTTATGTGTAAAGCACTTTGTAATACTGGTTTTGATAAGTGCTACATAAATAAACTTTATTATTATTTTATTATAAAGTGAAAAAAATCTATTGTTATGTTCATTTTCAATGAATATGAAGTTTAGTTAATTTCCAAGCATTTGCACCTAATTTGTAGGGTGTTTTCAAGCAGGAATAATGTGAGTACCACATTTTCCCATATTCCATGAAGGCATCATAGGTCACACAGTGACTCATGGTATCATGATGAATCCATAAACTATCCCTGCTACCTCTCGCCCAGGCTAAAACAGGCAGCAGGAATGTCTGTGCCTCTGTCACGTCCCATCAGTCACCTGCTCTTTCTGTTCATCCTCAAAGCAGCTATTGATCCCTGTAGTCCTAGCGTGACTCATAATGGTGAATATCTTCATCCTTTAATCACGACCTTAATCATCACGATGAGTCACAGTAAATTTGTGATGCGGCGTGTTTTAGGACGAGTGTACTCTGTCTGTGGTGTCCATGCAACCAGTAAATATTGTGTCCTTACACAACACGTCTAGAGCCTGTTATCATCTGGGCTCACATGTGGAGCTGTCACGACCTTGGTCTGGTCTTATACTGTGTATAATTGCATTTTTGTGTGATCCCCACACAGCAGAGGTAACATTTCAGGGCTGCCCTCCTCACCAGTTCTTTAGCTGTGAGTGTTTGTCTCTCTTTGCGGATGATGAGACCATCTCTGACTCCCAGTCTGCTGAACAGCTCCCTCCATCCTGGTACATCGCCGTCTGTCTGCACGTAGCAGGGACTCAGCAAGATCCAATCACAGCCTGGTGGAGACAAAAGCAGACAGGCAGCAGAATAAGTGTTTACAGCAGAAAGACAATAAAAAATAGTGTGTAGGTGTATGTGAATGTGGTGAAGAGTAGAACAATTAAGAGGTAAAGGAGATTAGAAAATCAAAGATACGGGGGAACTGAAGGATTGGAGTGCAATGTTTACCGTTTGATATCAGTTAATCATTCAAATCAGTGAAACATTGATGTAATTAGTCAAATTTCACAGGGAATCTGCTGCACTGTTTAATAGCCAACAGGTAAACCCTTCCACTGCTTATCCAATACAAACAGAATCAAAGCTTTCAGAGTTTCTGGCACTGGTGGATGGTGAGAAGAGCCAAAGCCTGAGGGGGGAATCACCAGCAAAACAACTTCCTCAGTGAAGCCTGATAGCAAACAAAACAAGGCAAAAAAGCACTGTAGCATAATCCTCTAAGGGGTGGGAATCAGTTACAGTAGCTTTATGGGAAATGTGGTCATCATTTGGAACACCACTCAAAGTAACAACAGCAGCGATATGTGACCGGTTGGCACTTGTTTTTGCCATGGCTTCAGTAATTTAGATAAGGGATCTCTAAGGCTGGAGATATACTTGTTTTTTTAACCACAAATCTGCGTTCGTGTAGCATTAATTTCTGAGGAAATACACAACCGTCGCTCCAAACAGACGCAGAATACACGAGACAGCCACAACATGTATCCATTAGTAATCAATTAGCCAATTAAATTAATCACCAACTATTTTGATGATCAATTAATCGCTTTGAGTAATTTTTTTAAGAAAAAAAAAAAAGAGTAAAAAATAAGACATTTGAGGATGTCATCTTGGGCTTTGGGAAACACTGACTGACACTTTTTACCATTTTTGGACATTTTATAGATCAAACAGCTAATTGATTATTTAAAAAAATAACCATCAGGTTAATCAACCATGAAAATAATTATAATAACAGCCCTAATCGGAGCTAATTGAGGCATATTTTACAGTTAACTGACTTCGAGCTAAAACAATTAGTCGAGTAATTCATCATCACAGGTCAGTCAATGGACAGTAAATCCTTCTGAACATTTTGATAATCAATTTTAATATTTAACGCAAGAATAGCAGCAACTCTCTGGTTCCAGCTAATCTAATGTGAATACTTAGTTTTTCTTTCATGATAATAAACTGATTATCTTTGGATTGTATCAATTGGGAGCTGGATCGTTGGACTGACATAGACCTGAGAGCTCTGCAGCAGCTACCTTTAACACACTAAATATGATGAAAGCAGCTTTAAAGTGGACCTTAAATTATGTTACTACAGTATAATGTAGGGTGAAGCAGATACAGTACTAATTGTTGAGTTTTATTTTGTTTATTTCTTTTTTTTTGTTACAAAAAAAGAAAATCATTAACATAAATCTGCAAAGTTGACTATTTGCGTAATACAGAGCTTACGTCAAGCATAACTTGATCAAGATACGAAATCAGAGATCAAGGAAACACGTGAATTTGAAATATTTGTGTCTCTGACAACAATTCTAGAGCCACGGTTTCTTCCTTTGAAATTTCTTTTCCAGCCCATAACTTATGTTATTGTTTGCCTGTTTCACATTAATTACAATTCATATTAATGCCGAATGTTCAGCAGATGAGCAGGTTTCTGTTTATATAGTCTTAAGAAATAATCTTTTTGAAGGAGTTCATAACAGTTAAACTAAGCAATATGTTAGTGGAGTTTGGCAGGCAGAGGGCACGGAAGGTCACTGAACTCAAACTCCAGACTGTGTATTTTCAGAGCAGCGGGCTTTTGTTTTCAGGATAACAGGCTTAACTTTACACTGACGGACAACTGACAGAGTTATAAATAGCTGATAAACTGACAGTGTGGTCCCATCTATGGCCCCAAATCACTATTTGAACCGCAGTACTCATTCATTGGGCGGGCAATTGTTTCATGTTCCTCCTTCAAAGGGCAACTAGGAAAACATCGGAAGAGGAGTGAGAGGAATGTTGGACATCATGAGGAAGACAGGACAGGAATATTTTCACCTCTAACTCTGTGAGTTGAGGGTTTATTTCCAGCTGATGATTGTTGGAACAGTGGAAAGACAAACGGAGACGGTTTTGATGAGCTTTTCTGTCAAGTCTGAATGACGTGTGTTTTACGATGATAAAAGGACTGTTTCTGAAAGTGGAGCCTGGTGGTTCTGGTGAGAGCAATACAACAGCTGTGTCTGGTTTAACAAAAAAGATCTTGCTCTTTAATAAAGGTCTATCCTCTGCAGGGATCATTTCCATAATGTTGTCAGACACTTAAAATAACAATCTGAGCGTGTCGGTGGCAAAACAAGAACCTTCAGTGCTGTACACCGACAGGCACAACTGCCCACAAGGATTACACTGCGGCCCATTTCATGGCAACTGCAGCGCTCTCCCTTAATCCTGGACCAATTTCAAAAATTGTTGTCCTTGATGGTCACTTAGACACAAAAACATGGGACAGAATGGTCCAGGTGGAAAAATACTGAAGTTACAATTTAAATGTTCTTTGTGTAGAATTACTAAAGAATACACTAAAGAGTTTTTATTTTAGTTAGTGAATTCAGCCCCGGTCTCGTTTTCAAAGTGCAGGCCAAGTGTTCTGATCCATTTTCCATGACATATTGTCCACTCCTCTACTACTTACATAACACACACACACTTTGTTCAATAGTCCAAGGCATTTCATGCTTTCTTTAACCCCAACAATGGAAGCAAACCCTCACATAATACACACACACTAATCCATACACACACACAAACACACAGCTGATGTCAGACACATCCACAGAAGAAAAGGGAGATGGCAGCTGAGGACAGTAAGACACAAGCCTTGGTGATAGGTTTGGATTATTCAGCCAGCTCTTGTAGAGCCACCTTGGACACTGAACAATAGCTGGAAAAGCACAAGGTTCAATTTCATCAACCTTTTTACAGACAGTGTGTGAGTGTATGTTTGTGTGTGTGTGTGTGCGCCTGTGTGACAACTGTGGGTTTCTCCGTACCAGGCAGCCTCTTTGGCAGGTTGATGTTGCCGTACTCCTCAGAGAAGTGCACCCTTTCATTGGCCGGGCACAGCAGACCCCTGCTGGTCATGACAGGAACTGCAGTGTCCGAGTACTCCCGGCTGGAGGAGGAATGCAGCTTGATGAAAACCAAGTAACTCACCACCACTGCCTCGGGCTTCGACTGGAGGTAGAATCAGTGGAGAACGATGGAGTTGCAGAAGGCAAAAGTGGGCAAATAGAGAAAGTAAGAAAAAGAGAGAGACATTTAAGTTGAATAAAACGGGGAATGTTTTTTTTTTCAGCATAAAATCTAAGCACAATATCCTTTTTGTGATCCAGTATAATACAGTATGGTACCTTCCACTTGTTGTTCTTTATTGCAGGGTAGATGTGCTGCTCCAGCAGCTCTTGAGGCTCCAGTTCATGAACACCGAGTCTTCTCAGCAGCTCCCGAACCTGCTGACTCTCCAGAGGCTCCACACAGCTCAGCAGAGAGGGGTGAACCACATTTACATCCTTGTACAAAGCAGACAGGGGTCCTGTGAAAAGACAGCGATCGAGAAAAATTAAAGGGATAGCTTGGATTATTTGAAGCAGACAGGGTCCACACCAGTACATTGCTACCTCAAGACAGTTTCAGTGTATGCTGTAGTTTGAATATTGTCACCACTTAACCTTGCAGTCGACAACCTTTTCCCACTGGAAACAACACAAACTAAGTCACCCATTGAGTCAGTGGTAGATGAGCAACTCCTGTGGTCTATGAGGTAAAATTATGGTTTTTGCTTAAGGAGTTTGGTTGCTTTGGAGAGAGAAATATTTGGCATTATATCATGGTGGTTTCCTGTTGAAAAAAAGGCTGTCTGAAAGCAAGGTAAAGCCGGGAAAATATCCCAAATTGAGTGTGTACTTAAACTGATATTGATCTTTTTAGGTGGCCAAAATGCTGCTGCTGACCCTGTCTACATCAGTACATTGCTTAGCTTTTTACACCACTACTTCTGCGGCTTCTACAAACTGGGTGAGCAGCAGGAGTACTTGCACACAATACTGGTACAGGAAAGGTCGCTGAACAGTATCTGGTTCTGCTATGCAAATTTCAGGCAAGACAGTTAAGTCTGAACTGAACTGAGGTTCTGAATAAGCACCTAGATAATTTTTTTAAAGCGTCGGTATGGGTCTGCATAATTAATCACAATACTATCAAAACTGCAATATGGCCGAGTGCGATAGCCAAACCACAGAATCCTGCAATCATTTGATAAAGGATGTGTGACAAAACAGCATTATAGTGACGGAGAGTACTGCTGCACAGATGTTCTGGCCTAAATTCTTCTCTGCATGTCACATCTGTGTCACATCACCACGATTACATTTTTTTTCAATGAAAATTAAATTTGTGAGGCATAAACGATTATTTCCAATAATTGCATTACATATTGCAATCACAAGTTCAGTAAAAATAATCACTTTCAATACTACAATTAACAGATATTGCATTGTTTTAAACACAGCATTTGACAAATATTTACATATTAACAATTCTGACAAGTACAATAGTGAAATCTTGATACTGTTTCATCTCCAGCAGGCAATACACTGACTAGACAAGTGCCTCATACAACCTCACTTTAAATAATCTGAACTATCCCTTTAACAAATCACAAACTACAGCCTCATGGAAATAAATGTACACTTCTCCAACACAGAAACAACACATTAGAATTTACACTTTCCGAAGGTCATATTTGTTACAGTGCTGTTATAAAGTGTTGTGTTGTAGGTGACACATTTAGTTTCAATATTGATTTTACAAGCTATAGAGTAATACTAAAGTGTTTTAGTTGTTCCTCTTTATTTCATAATTTACATCCCCCTGAGAGATTATTTTGCAGCAGATAAGGTTAAGAGAAGCAGTCTTCCGACTGTTTCATGGAAGACATTTTTAGGACTGATGTCTTTACTCATTCTGACCTGCATTTGGGAAATACAGAACTTGTGCATCTGAAATCCTTGCAGTTATTAATGTCCTTTTAGCTGTTTCTTGGGGATTTTAACCTAAATATTCTTAAATATTTGTAACCAAAAATCTCCAGTGACCTACTTTTCTTCGTTCTGAGAAAAGCATCTGAAGGAAC
>JAJHUR010085119.1:0-17013 GCA_027495735.1 Lutjanus campechanus | reverse complement strand
GTCCTGTTGCCAGCAGGTGGCGCTGTGACTGTAACTGAATATTTTCATGTAAATGTGTTCAGGCCTGGACTCTAATCAAACATGTGAAGTTTGTTTGATGTGTAGTTTGTTAAAATACAATGCGTGGTTATCACCAAAATTGGCCACGAAATTAAAAATGGCCGACTTCCTGTTGGGTTTAGGCAACAGATCCACGAGACTTTTTGTGTGAACCAATTTTCATGCATATTGGTGAAACATGCTGCTTTTTAGAAGGTGTGACTAAGCTATTTGGTCTTTCCTATCACCCAAACTTAATTCAGACAAAATTTTAAACCACGACTAACACGTGCATCAAGTTTCACTGCCATCGAGCATGTTTCAAAACTAAAAAATGCGATCAAAGAGGAGGGAGGAGAACAGCCCAGCAACAGCAGTTGCAAAAAGCTGTTTGCACACATGACAGTTTTTATTCTGCTGAGGATGACCTGAACCTCCAGACTCCTCCAGTGCAGCTGCTCATGTGCCAACAAATAGACATTAAGTATATTAGCAGGTGGTTCTGCAGAAACTTTAAATATAACTGCTTCCTCATTATGTTGATAAATACAGTCGTCTGGTTGGCTAATACAAATAAGTTGAAAATTTATGTGATTTTTAAGAGACTAACCTATAAAGATGTACAGTATATTGAAGGCCTAATAAAGCAGGAGTGTGATGTATAAAACCTGCATCAAAGAGACACAATTTAATACACAAACACTCTACATTTATATATAAAGGCTGTAATTGTAGCCCAGATTTGTCAAAGAATGTGCTTCTTCAGCGTCTGTGTGTTTGCTGTGGAGCTGCTCACTCAGGCCTCTCTGACTTTATTACTGCAGATAAAGAAGACATCAGAGCTTCTAAAGTGGTTTGAGCGCGGAGAAGGAGACAGATTTATCCTCAAAAGAAAACAATAAAGGCCTATCTCTCAGCAGCAGCGGACAGCGGCTGGCACATTCGGTCAATTACAGAAGAAGAAGTGGAGAGTGATGCAGGACGCCGCCAACGCCGCCGCCGCCGCCGCTGCTTTTCAGCACAAAAAAACTCCAAACAGCAGAACATGTTGGTGTGTCTTCAGTCCTTTCATAAAGTCCACAGAGAGACGGAGACAGACGTGAACTCCCAGAGTGTCTCCTGGATAACGGAGGTCACGTTCGCTCTGAGTCAGATAAACACGCTGTGAGTGTGTCGGGTGGAGACAGACAGATGGGGGTGATGGAGTCACGCTTCACTGTCTTCTTTCATTGAGTCAGTTCGGTCTGTGCAGGACGCCACCTGGCAGACGAACGCAGCTCGTCCAATAGAAGAGAATGTTGTTGTTTTTGCGGGCGGGTGTCATAAGAGGATTTAATATGAAGACAGGAGGCTGTAATCCCCACGTTAACTGTAAAGAGAAACCGTTTATAGGAAACAGTTTCACCCCCTAATCTGTCTAAATCTTTTCCTTCAGATTAATCTGCAGTTACAGAGATTTACAGGTTATCAACACGTCTGTGTGTCACTCAGCTGGTTTCTGCACAAACTGAATTATGCACCAAATGAAATCAGTAACTGATTGATGTTGTTTCATTTATTATTCTTGTGTCATTATGACTTGCATTTTTAAATACACTTTTACGTCACAGAAAATCTCACCGGTCCTCACTGAAAACATCTGTTTTGCAATATCATTTTTCACCAGTAGATGGCAGCAGCAGCTCTGTGCGGTCAGTGTGGCGCTGTGATTTGAGCAAGTTACACTATTCTGGGCCACATTTCCCAGTTTCAGCGTACCTTAGTGTTCTACGAAGGTTTGTAAGGTGTAACTTAGCATAAGAACTTCTTTTCCTCTGAGTGTTTCCCAGACTGTCCTTTAGAGGGCGCTCTTAGGGAAGAGCTGCTAAGGTACATCGTAAGCTGATGATGTCTTTCGCCACGGTGCACACATCAACTGATCACTTATAAAGGTTCATGAATGACGTTTAAACATAAAAAGATGATCTTCTTCATCTATTGATGAGTCCAGACGAGACCTTGTGATAGTTCCAATAAATACATAATCTATTGTCTATTAAATATAAAACAGAGTACAGTGCGTGTGTGTGTGGACCAGTATTATCAGGTCCTATACTTCATGAGACTACCATCACTGTAAGAATAGACAGATTAAATGACAACATTCTCATTATGTTCTGCACAGAAACGTTGTTTTCATAATTAATTATAATGAAGTTAATTTGAAATTAATGATGTAATTTGCACAAAGTGCCTCGAACTACACTGCAACTGTCCATTTAAGAAGCATAATGTTGGTCTAATAAAGTTAAACTGTGACAGGATGAACAGAGCGCCTCACAGCTGACGAGCGGTTCAGACCGCCCCTCTAAAAGTAACCCTTTCAGAAGGAGACTCTGGGAAACAGCCTGTAAACTAGAGGGAGACCTTAAGGTGCAGCTTATGATGCACATGGTGCTGAGGAGGCTCTGGGGCCCTGAACAGATACAATTTAGCCCAGAGTTATAAATAGTCCAACAGGAAAAATAGGTTCTCATTAGGGCTGCACGATTTGGTAAAAAAGTCACATTCATGTCATGTATTCATGTTGACTGAAAAAGACACTGTTAAAATCATGAGGTCTGTGTCCAGGTCATCTCTGCAGCTCTACAGTACCTCATTATAATGCTGTCATACATTTGTCCTTTTTCAAAAAACTGCAATCTTGTTCTGGTTCTGTGATTTGGATATTGCAGTTGGCCACATTGTGATTTTATTGCGATTAACTGTGCAGCCTTAGTTCCCATGTACCTGCATGGAATTTCTTTTGTAACTTGTTTTTTAGGACCTTAATGGCGTCTAGTCAAGAATTTTTAATGTTGCAAAGTTCAACTAAGGGGCCATGATGTTCGTTTGGTGGCCGTCTTGAATTGACGTCCACACTTGAGGCAAAAAACACACCCTGCATTCTGAAAATCAGATTTTTTATTTTTATTTTCAGCACTTACTACAGCTGCCCAAACAAAGACCAAAGTGCATGTTGTTGCATGCAGCATAAAACTGGGACATGCTACTTCCTCATAACATGTCGCCTTAAACTTTTACCCTCTAGAGGAAGAGGAAGGAAGGATTGTAAACCAGAATAACCAGAACAGAACGCCGGCTTCCTAACTGTAAAAAGTGACGAGATGCAGTCAGACATGAGGTGCAGTCGAGATGAGTCAGACCTGCACAGAATCGATCACCACTGATCGACAACTTTACAACTTGATCCTGACTTGCTTTGACGTGATGCACACACGGGCGACGATGACCTCATGAGGTCAAGGCTGCCACGGTTTTTAGAGCCAGTCGCCACAGTTGCTCTCCACCAACTGGCTGTCACCTGATCTATGAGCTGACAGGCTCTGATTGGCTCATTAGTTCTGACAACAAACAATATGTGTTGTGTAAAGTCTTAATTTTCAGTGTAACTGTAATATTTAACACCAGATATATTAGTCTTATCCAGGCTTTAAATATATAAGGATTATGTGTTATTTATATATTTTGTTATCTGGATATTTAAAAAAAAAAGTAACTGTATTCTATTACAGCTGGATTTAAAAAAAGATGTATTCAAATCAGAGTTACATTTAGTAAAAATGTGGATTATAATTTACAGGTTTTTACAGTCAGAGAATGTTAGACTCCCTTTAAACCTAAAACAATGATAAATGAAAATGTGGCTCAGGAGCAGCAGGTTACTGACCTCTGACAGGCAAATAAACAATTTTTTTTTATAAAATTTTGTCTCCAAGAGTCCAACAGGGACATTTTAGGCTCATAATAGAACTTTTGTTATTTTGTTTCACAGTAGTTTCCTGCATCAGCCAAAGGATACTAGTTTATTCTTTTATATCAACTGTGAGGTCAGTAAATGAAACTGAGTCACTACAGACGTGTAAATGAAGCTTGTTGTGAGAGCAGTGAGTTGGGGCAGATAAACTGCAGAAGCAGGTGTGTGTGCAGACTGGGAGGGTGATGAACCAACAGGTGTGTGTGA
Organism: Lutjanus campechanus; assembly: GCA_027495735.1. Taxonomy (NCBI): domain Eukaryota; kingdom Metazoa; phylum Chordata; class Actinopteri; order Lutjaniformes; family Lutjanidae; genus Lutjanus; species Lutjanus campechanus. The sequence goes on along the minus strand of JAJHUR010085119.1, from coordinate 12,971 downwards.
GCTGAGCAGGATCACAGCAACATGGAGCAAACAGAAGAGAAACACTGAACTTCTGCCACAGCGGCAACAAAAATATACTATATTCATGTATATGTACATAATGTTTATCACTTTAACATTGAAGCTGGTAAAACTGGCAGTAATTTAAACCATATATTTACTCGTGCATGGGGAGTAATGGATTACATGTCATGGGATTTACATGTAATTTTTTCAACAATCCTCCTGTGATGGCCACGGCCACACAGGACAGATAAAACAGGTGATACTGTGCACACACTCACCTCACTTGAAGCACACATGCCATTTTAATTTGCAGTCAACCACACCCCAAACAATTCATGTCCACACTACACACTTTATATGATTTATAATTTCTTTTTCCTTTAGCTTTACACTGTTTAAATGGAGTGCACACATGTTCACACTGTAAAGTTAAAATGATTCATTTTTGCTGTTATATTAATTATCTTTGTCTTTCTTTGAGTTACCATACTGAGGTGAGGTGTCTTCCTGGAGAGGTAAAAAGCGTGGCCAAGGGGCTGGACCAGTTAAATCCTGTATCCAGCTCATGAGGCCGTACCATCTCCAGCCATGTCAGAGGGGGATTTGGATTTAGTTAGGTTTTCCTTTCTATTAGTTTTAGTTGATGTCCATTTTATTTCTCCCTTTTGTCTTAGTTGGTTTGGCCAAGCCAGTATATATGTTCCCTCAGGTTTCATTTTGTGAGGTACTAACCAAGGGCTGTGAAAGCAGTCCTTGAGTTCATCGCTGCCACAGGGCTACACTTGTGATAATGGACTAAGTGCATTCTAGAGTCGACCTGTGGGAGGCAGCAATGTGCTGCAAGGCATCCAGCCTGCCGGAAACTACAAGAAGAAGAAGAAGATTTTGTGAAGTCAGTTTGTTCTGTTAACACCCTGTTTTGTTGCTGTTATTTTGAGTAGAGTTATATTTTGTTGACCTCTTTTTTTAGGCCCAGATTTTGAATTCTTGGTTTATGTTGTGCTGCATTTTTTTGGTAAATAAAAACCTTATATTTTCCAACAAATTCCTGTTCTCCTCATTGCCTCACTGCTTGGTCCCTGACACCTCCCAACCCTGTAAATACTTTAGTTTATAATTTATCTGCCAGGTAACTTGTGAATTCTTCCCTGGGAATCTATCATATGACATATGACATACTTAATTTGTTGATTTTATTTAGTATTTTTAATGAATCTCCAAAGTAACTAAAGTAAATCAACACTGGAGCGGAGGAACAGAAAATGGAAATACTCAAGTAGTCCTTCCTCAAAGTTTACTTGAGTAAATGTTCTTAATTTCTCTCCATCACTGTTGGCAAAAGTTGTAAAAGCATCGGTTTTGTTCAGGCCGCGTCGTGTTAAGTCGTCATTTATTTTGAACGTGCACAAGTGAAATAAGATTGGATTCTTCTCATGTGATGTTTTATTTTGAAAGTCAGATGGAAACACATTCTCTCTTCCTGTGTGTGTTGACAGTGTGGAGCTACAACAGATCTCATCCTGCAGTGTGTGATCCTGATCCTGATCCTGATCCTGCGTCAGATGAACCGTCAGACCTGAACCTGAGGTGAGCACACCGCTGACGTCACTAAAGAGCTGATTATTGATGATCAGTTTCTGATATTTTCAGCTGTAGCATCTTATTTCCCTCATTATAAAGTGGTTATTGTTGTTGGTGGGTTTGTACATGTTGTCACACTTTGTGCTCGTTTTGCTCCAGTTGGAGATTTCTAATATTCTCATTAGTTATTATGGTGTCTGTTTTTTATCATTCATGGTAAACAATCTGTTATAGTTGTCAGTAGTTGTATAATATTATTATTGTATAATATTCCTGTTGAAAGTGAATCCCACTTTCAGATTATTGATGTGATGCAGGCTGCAGCTTTTCTCTCAGATATTGTAACAATTTTAAATCATTTAAAAAAAATAGGCCACATAAAACAACAATCAATCAGTAAATTTAATGAATAAATGAAACTGATATTTGCTGACAGCTGCATTCGTCCTGTTGTGATCTGCTGCCTGTTGTTGTGTGTTTGTTTGGTTAAATTGGATCATTTCAGTCTGAGCAGCAAACTGTTACCCACAGTGCACTGTGTTGTTGTGATGAGGTCAGCAGACCCTCTCAGAATGATGATGATGATGATGATGATGATGATGATGATGGGTTTTGTGTGTTCTAACCCTGACCCGGCTTTAAAGACATGCAGGAGAAATGAAACGTGTCTCTGTAGTCGCCGTTCTGTGGTCTGACTGTATATTCTGCCAACAGCACGATGTGATACACACAACTGTTACACATCCTGAGTAAAAGCCTCATTAAACGTGTGCTTAAAGGCATTTCAATGAAGCCTTTGGGCTCTGGTGGTGCACAGTGCAGCTGTCCTAACTGTTTTCGCCCAGCGACAACGTTCTGAAGGTAGCAAATGTACCTGCGGCCCTCCGCGCGCCCGCGAGTGTGTTGGGCTTAAAATGACGTGTGGTCAAGTGTGCAGTATTTTCCTGCTATTTAAAGGACACATTATTCAGATAGTAAGATGAGCAGACGCAGGAGCTTCTGGGACACTGCAGCTAATCCACAGGTTATGAAAATGAACATTGTGGTTAAAACAGATTAGTTACAGGTGTGTGAAATGAGGTGAAGCTGTGAGAGAGCTGACTGAAAAATGATGTCCTCTGAGAGTTTTCTCTCTCCTGTCTGTTTATAAAAACAGTCTGTTGTTTTTATTCTGCTTAAATATAATATAGATATAATGATATTTACTGCAGTGACATTACTGCACACGTGGACATGAAACTGAAGGTCTCTGATGTCTGAGCGGTGTGCAGGTCCTGAATCATTACCTGACGGTCATTTCTGCATCTCTGTTCACTTCTCTAACTTCTGAATCTGTCATTTAAATAGAAATGCACCTGAGGCAGACACACCTGACTCTTTAAGGTAATGAAAGAAAAATCTGATTGGCCCAAAACACACCTATGATTAATTAAGAGACTAAATACAACCACTTTGTTCTTTGTGCCTCACTTTGCACCCAGAGTGTGTACCCTTAAAATAATAAAGTGTAGTTGGACACACTGAATTCCTTCGCGCTTTTTGAACTTTGGACCCAGCACCAGAGATGATCTATAAATCGCGCCCTGAGTGTCTTTCTGAACTGACTGACTGGATTTTGCAGTTCAATACAAAGATTCATTCCTTTTTTTTCCAGTTTAGTGTCGCACTAAACAGTAAGACTCATGTTTCAACACATTTTTTGATCTGTGATGTGAAAACATCAAATTTTCACACAGTCAGAGAAAGAAAAAAAGTGTTTCCTCCTACTTATAGTTCAGGTATAAAATCCCAGCGGACCACAGAGCAGGTTTCAGACTCTGCTTCCATCACAGGTAGTTTTTTATGCCTCTGCACCAGTGTCAGCTTTATGTTTTCAGGTGTTGTGCTTGTGAACAAAATTTGGCAAAAAGAGAGAATTTCTTCAAACTTGCATGAACGTTCATTTGGACTCAAGGATGAGGTCAAAGGTCACTGTCACCTTTTTTTTTTAATACTGTAACTCCAGAATTAATTCAATAATTATGACAGAATTTCACACGAATATATTGTTGGATGAAATTCTGAAATTTTATATCCCATAGGTCAAAGGTCAGCGTCCACTGTGACATCATAATGTTCAGCTCTCTATCAGCCGTCTGTCTCTCAGTGAAGACGGCATGTTTCTACCTGAAATGATTCACACATGTATAAAGAAGTTTTCTTCACTTACAGCTTGTTGTGAGTCTGGACACACGTGGATGAAAACTGCAGCTTAACTGTTTGGTGGAAGAAGTTTGTGAAGTTTACAGCCTGTCATGAAACTGTCACTTCCACTCCGCCTCAGGTTTCAACTTTTCCCATCAGTTAACCACCAGAATATGTTGTCACTAGCATTTCTTTTAATAAGTGCACCAGTGTGATGTTCACAAATAATTTCACAGCCTGCAGTTATATATCGCTGTTTGAGTACATGTGCAAAAAGTTTGCAAATGTGTAATTAAGTGTTGCAGCTGTAGAAACAGTCTGTGCACATGTAACAAAGGTTTGTAGCTGCAGAATTATTTTGTGCATGTGTGAAAATGTTCTGTGCATGCAGGCATAATTTGCATGTGTACAAAGGTTTTACCAGGCAAATCAAAAACCTCGGAATATGAAATATGGAATCTGCTTCTAAGCCGTTTCATTTTGGATTTAAAATGTCTGATTCCTCTAATTCCTCACTGAAATGTAACTGTGATGCACACTGACAAAAAATGGAGAACAAATGCTCAACTTGAGGAATCTGAGTCAACTGATGATTTGCATCTTTGACTTGATCAAATAATAATTGGTGTTTGGCCCTGAAACAACATTTTGGTCGACATTATGCTGCGTTCACACAGTGTCAGCTGAAAGGGAAGAAGTTCCGATTCCTGAATTATTGCTCATCTAATGAAGTGAACTGTGGTCTTGGTTTTATAAATCAGTGGAGCTGAAAGCTGAGACAGATACAGTTCAGATAAAACATCAGATTTCCCAGCAGCCCTTTCTGTCTGACTCTCAGGTTCCTCTCAGCAGTCTGAATGTTGATCTGAGAGTTTTCTGCGTGCTCGGCTGTGAATGTGACGCCCGTTTGGCTCCCTGCTGTCACAGATCTGCTCTGCTTGTATTGTTGTGTGGATCAGTGCCCAGACTCCATAAAGTCTATTTAGAACATTTCTCACACTGTTACACAGCAGAAAGAGTCTGAAGCAGCTGCTGGAATAAGTCATGCATGTGTGAGTGTGAGAACATCAAACAGCAGATTTGACTGAATTAAACTGACACAATGTGAATCTGTACAAACAAAACTAAATGAAAACTGTGAATTTAAGGCCTTTATCTGCAACTTTGTTATGCTTGGGTGTTTGTGAAAGACATGAAACATTATTTACCACGATTTCATGAACGCTGAACACTGTTACAGGTTTATATTCAAACTTTATTTCAGACTGAAGGTTCAGATAAAAGACAAGACATGACAGAATAAATTACACACATAAGAAAAGATCATGATTTAAAAGACAAAAATATAAATGACAAAGAGACTATACCAGTGTCCCTGCAGCTTGAATTTGTTTGATAGAGCCAAATTTATTTAATTTTCAGAGTCATTAAGCCTATAAAGTCTGATACATCAAATAATTACCAGAAAATTCACATTCTTTGATATTTAAGTGTTAATTGGACCTTTTGAGATGCCCTCAGAAGTCAGCTGCTGCCTGCAGTGCACTGATAATCCACCAGAGGGCAGATTGCATGTTTTCATTTATTTTTTTTAGGAATGTATTGATCATATTGGTGTTGTTGATGTCACAAACCCATTTATCAAATATCATACAAATGGTGTTACAGGGTTAAGCTGACAAATAATACATTTATACATGAGATTTCTTCCAACAGTGCAGAAAGTTTTGACTCCTGCAGCTACAAACATTTCAGTTGCACTTCACCATCGAAGTTTGTTAAGTAATGTTAAGTCATGGCATCATTATCAGCTGTTTGACGTCTCTGCAAGCTTGCTTTAACACAAGCGTGTGATCAATAATCTAGATTTGAGCCGCGGGCTGCAAGTTGAGCCCTAAACCTTCAGCTGTTGTGCTTTAATCTCTATAAACAGATAATCTGCACATGAATGCAGAATCTGTAGGCGAGGGACAAGATTTTGACCGAAACAACGATTAAGCTTTTTAGAATTTATCAGCATTCACGTCCAGATATCTGTTTGTAGAGATTTGTTTCTGACTCCACTGATCAGACTGTAAACAATGACTGGTGTGAGGAAGATGAAGTCTTGGCTGACACGTCAGTTATCCAGATACCAGCTGGCTCAGACGATAGCTGACGGGTTCAGAGTTTGGCTGAACATCATCTGACTTTGGGACGTCCCGCTGCATCCTCACTTTGACACACGTGTGTTTTGGTTGTGCTGTATCGTATCGGCCACAATATATTTAATTACAATTAACACAAAATCAGCCAATCTCTGTTTCTTCTGCAAGACGTGGAAATGTTGTCCAGTCACTGCATCAGACCAACCATCATAACTACGTTTTACAGTTTTTTTGTATTTATATTTCTTTGTAATTTCGTCATGGGTACTGAAGAACAGTGAACAGTACAAGGTTTGTCCTTGTCTTTTATATTTCATCATTTTGTGCTGTTTTGACAGAGTTTGAGTGCCAAAAAGATGAACACTTTTATGGATCTGTTGAGGCAACTGAAGGTGACGAAAAGATGATGGTGATCTATTTAGGAACATCGAATCTCTTCCTCTTTTAATCGAATGACGTGACAACAAGGCAGAGTTTAAACTTGAGAACATCTGGCGCAGCTGGCTCCAGATATTCTCTCTCCAGGAAAAACCGGCTGCTGTGAAGCAGAAATTGAAGGTGTCAAAACTCTTTAAACGGAAAACTTCATTATTTTTGGCATTTTCCCACAAACCAGTCAGCTCGTCAGTGACTCAGAGAAAGGGACTTGTTTTAATGCAAAAGAAACGTCAGCTTTGAGCGACGTAATAATGATCATTTGGTCTGATTTGTTAATAACAGCAGGCGTCAGAATATGGTTAGGATTCAGTCAGAATCAGAACAACCTGCAGTCAGCTGATCACAGTCGAGCAGGACGCTGCACTTTCCTCTCTTCTTCTGTCCCCTCCACTTTCTGTTCTGCTGCCTCTTCCCTTTTTTTTCCTATTTAGGCTTCTATCACTTCATCTCACTCTGTGCAGCACTCTGCGCTCCCAGAGGGGTTGAGTGGGCAGATTTTCTCATCTCCATCTTTCTCCTCCCTCTGGAGGAGGCAGAGGGGGAGGAGACCGAAGCAGACAAAATCTCAAATGCTGCAAACACAGTCAGTTTTTTGATGAGCTGGATTTACGGGGACAGAAGTTAAAGGAAACGATTCACCTCGTTTCAACTGTTGGTCATCAATCTGTGATCTTCATTTTGTTGCAGAAGCTTTAATTTATGAAAAAAATTTATAGCTGCATCCACTTTTCTAACCTGGCCTCATATTTTTATTCAGACTGTTTCCCCAGTGGCAGAAACCACCGAGTCAATCAGACCTTTGTTAAAGCTCTAAAAGTACTTTCAGACAGCAGCCAGAGTGGCTCGCCGTGTGACCATAGCAACCAGCAAAAGCCCAAAATGATGCAGGAGCCAATTTTACTGATAATTAAGTGTCTGAATTAAATGAAATAAATGAATTATGCACCAGCCTCACCAGCAGAGGACAAACATATCAATTAACAAACAGTTTTGGAGCAATTTTTAATTCACAGCTTTGATTATTGTGTCTGGGCTGATAAGCAGTGTTTATAATATTAGTTTGATTATAATAAACCTAAACTCGCTGCTTTAATCATTTTCCAACCATGTCCTCTGCAGTCCACTTTATTCTAATAGGGCTTAATGATATGCAAAAAAAATCTTGCAATCATTTCGACAGATTTTGGAGCTGTGATGTGAGTCACAGTCTTAGTGGGAATGTTCATTTTTATGCCTCCACGCCAGTGAAAGCTGCGGCCACAGGCAGAATGTTTTCGGGTCGTCCATCCATCCCATTTTTGTGACTGACATTCGGCCTTCGTGCCTTCAAATAATATGATAATAATAATGACAACACCAAAGACCGTGCACATTATTACATGTCCTCAGTATTGTTACAGTTTAATCCAGTTTTCACAGTCTCACCATTTTGTTGCATTTTCTTTCAGTCAGGCTCATCTTACATTCTGATAAAACATATATTTCACTTTGACTTACGTGTAAATTCTGAAAACATGAAAACAAAGTGTTTGATACTAGAAACCACGAGCTGCTGATCATCGAGATGCTGCAATGATTTCCTCTAAACATGTTGAGCTGAATATGAGCCACATGCTTTATCACAAAATGAATAATAGGTTAGCTGTGCCACCCAGCTAACATAATTATAAGTGTTTTAGAACTGTTTTAATTGATTCACAGCATAACATAGGATTATGACACGACCAATTATTTTATAAATGTACAAAGAATGTGCATTTTATTTGGTTAAGATGAACATAAAGGATGTAACAAGTCAAAAACTTCATGAGACAAAAACAATATAACGATGTAAAATAACATAAGACGAAAACATGAAAACGTGAATGAAAATCAACGTAACAAAGATGAAAAAGATGAAAACATAACATGACAAAAAAAAATATAACAAGATGAAAACAACACAGTGAGACGCAAGAGGGCGAAAACGACATTAAAGACGTAACGTGACAAAACCAACAGAGAGGAAGGAGACACGTTTTCACTTTTACTGCAGTAAACAAGTTGAATCAGACTTTTTAACACAGGTGTCTGTCCTTCTAGTTCAATAAAGAATATGTTGCAAGTGTAGGTGTGTAAATGACAGACAGAGTCGAGCTGTGTCTCAGTAGCGTGTATTCACAGGCTGCGCACATAACAGGACTGAGGCATGTTACCTGAAGTGAGTAAGTATATCCGTGCCGCCAGAGGGCGCTGTGGACTGCATAACACCGCCCTACAACATCTCCCTTTCTTTAGCAGAATACAACACCGAACAACAACATCAAAATAGTGCAATGGAAATAGTCTATCAGGACGAGATAGAAATTCAATATCAACCAGAACTTTTGCAGAATAATGAAACAGAATAATTGCATCAGAACATTTGAAGTGAACAACTCATCTTCTGTTTCCTGTTTCTTTTCTTTTTTTTTTCTTTTTTTCTTTCCACATAACGTCCACTGTCCTGTGTGTATGTGTGGTGGTTTGTGTGCGTGCATGTGATCTAGAGGTCAAGTCTGTTTGGAGGCTTAATATGTCTCCCGCTCCGGGAGAAGGCCCGGGCCTGCAACTCACGGCATGGCGTGGTCACAGCCTGTTGGGAAGATGGCGGCGACCTCGAGGCTGGCGACCTTGAAGGCGCTGCAGGGCTGCTGCCGACTTCCACTGCGCTGCCCCCGCCTGCATGGCCCCCCACAGCTGCACCTGTGTCCCCAGGCTGCTCAGGCGGCCGTTCTGTGTGGGCTGAGGGCTGTGGAAGTGCGACCTCCGCTGGTCGGAGAGCAACCCTGTTGCGACGATAGGCGGTTCCCTCCACGTTGACGTGATAGGACCGCGGCCCCACCTGCTGCAGGCATACACCTCTCCTCCATCGGCCCGTCCTGTCACCTGGAAGCGGTTTCATCCTGATGGGCTGGCCTATGTCCAGCTCCGGAAGATCCCTCGCAGATCTGTCATACACCAGCTTTGCAGCCTGATGCTTCGTTCTCAGCCTGTCGGTGACCCCTGTGATGAGCTGAGGCTCCAGCAGCTGGTCGGCCACAGGGAGAAGAGTCCTCAGCCTTCGTGCCATCAGCCGCTGTGCTGGGCTGCAGCGCATGCCCTCGGTGGGTGTGTTCCGCCAGTGAAGAAAAGCCTTCCAGGGGTCCTCGTCGCCACGGTCTGCTTTTCTGCATAGGCCCTTCACAATCTTCACTGCAGACTCTGCTTTGCCATTTGCCTTGGGGTGCCTTGGGGAGGACATTACATGTTCGAAGCCCCACTCTTCTGCAAACAACCGAAACTCTCGGCAATCAAACTGACCACCACAGTCGGAAATAACCCGGTCAGGGATGCCGTACCGCGCGAACTGCGCCTTGCACCGTCGGATCGTCGTTTCTGCCGTCAGGTCTGGGAGCAGATCAATCTCCCAGAAGTCAGAATAGTGATCCACCATGAGCAGGAAGTCCTGCCTTGCGTAGCTGAACAGGTCAATGCTCACCAGCTGCCAGGGACGTGTGGGGAGCGGGTGTGACATCATGGTCTCCTTCTGTTGCTCATGTGCATACTCGTTGCACACAGAGCACTGCTGCACATAGTCTTTAATTTCCCCTTGCATATTAGGCCAGTAAAGAGTGTCACGGGCCTGTCGATAGCATGCCTCACCCCCCACGTGATTGTAGTGGATCCGTCTCAGCATCTCAGGACGCATAGCTTTCGGAATGATGACGCGCTGGCTCCTAAAAAGCACACCGTCCTGTGCGCTAATTTCATCCCTGATGGCCCAGTATTCTCTGATGGCCCTGGGGCTCTCCTCTTTGTGACTTGGCCATCCTGACAGCACCACCGACTTGAGCGTTTGAAGACACACATCCTCTTCTGTGTGTCGTCGAATCTGTGTGAGGCGTTGGCTGGTGACGTTTAGGTAGTCTGCTTGCCGAATGGCTGCCGCGTCATACTGCTCCTGCTGCATGCTGCAGACCATGTCACGCCTGTACTGAGAGTCTGTTCTCTGTGGTGGGGTGGTGGCCCTGCTGAGTGTGTCACTTATATACATTTCAGGGCCCGGCTTATACACCACTGTGAGGCAGTAGTTCTGCAGTGTAAGGAGCATGCTCTGAAGGCGCTTTGGTGCACTGAGAAGGGGCTTGGTGAAGATTGACACTAGTGGGCGGTGGTCGGTCTCTGCAGTCACATCACCCCTCCCATATAAATAGTAGTGGAAGCGTTGACAAGCGAATACGATGCTCAAGCACTCCTTCTCGATCTGCGCATAGTTCTGCTCCGTCTGGTTCAGCGCGCGGGAGGCGAACGCGACCGGCTGTCCCCCTTGAAGCAGACAGCAGCCCAACCCCGTCTGACTGGAGTCGCTCTGTATGGTGACTGGCTTACTGACATCATAGTAGCGCAGAACTGGTACCGCTGTGACCAGCTCCTTGATTTCCTTCATAGCAGCATCATGTTTGGGCAACCAGTGCCACGGCACCTCTTTGTCCAGCAATCTCCTCAGCGGTTCACACACTTCCGACAAGTGGGGCATGAACCTTGACAAATAGTTAACAAAGCCGACACACCGCTGAACACCCTTTGCATCCGTGGGGTTTGGCATGTCCAGGACCGCCCTGACCTTCTCGGGGTCAGCCTTGAGGCCCTCAGCTGACAGCACGTGGCCGTGGAAGCGGACCTCCCTCACGCGAAACTGCAGCTTTTTTATGCTCAGTCTCAGCTTCACTTCCCTGCATCTGTCCATCAAAGCCACAAGGTTTGCATCGTGGTCGCGAACAGCCTCCTCCTCCCCGTCCCCACAGCCGACTATGAGGATGTCATCGGCTATGGGCTCAATCCCTTTCAAACCGGTCAGCAGCTCATGTTGTTTTCTCTGATATAGCTCTGGTGCAACTGACACGCCAAAAGGGAGCTTCAGCCACCTCTTCCTACCCCACGGCGTCCAGAATGTTGTCATCAGGCTGCTCTCCTCGTCCAGGCGGCATTGCAGGAATGCGTCACGTGCATCCACCAGGGTGAAGATACGTGCCTTTGGCAGCTTGTATAGCACGTCATCTAAAGTGGGCATGAGGTAATGGGACCTTTTCAGGGCACGGTTAAGGGGCTTCGGGTCGATGCAAAGCCTTAACTTGTCCGGTTTCTTCACTATGACCAAATTGCTAATCCAGTCTGTGGGCTGAGTGACTGTGGTTAGGTGTCCATCCTTTTCATATTGGTCCAGCTGCGCCTTAACAGCTGCCTTTAGGGCCACCGGAACATTCCTTGGTGCGCACTGGACAGGCGCAACAGTGCTATCCAGCTCAAAGTGAACATCACCAGGCAACGACTCAACTGGGCTGGTGAACACGTCATTGTAAGTATTAATGAGACAGTCTTTGGTTAGCTCACCTGTCTTGCAGTGTTCCACTTTGTTCAGCTCATCGGGGATGGTGAAACGTATCAGGCCAAGTCTTTCGCACGTCTCCCCTGAAAGCAAGGGCTTCTGGCTGGTGCGCACAATCTCAAAGTCCAGTTTGTGAGCCCTGCCTCTGATGACACACTGTGTGCTGTACACGCCCATTGAGCTCATCCACTCACTGTTGTAGAGCCGCAGTCTGGTGAGGCTTTTATGAAGAGGTGCGTTTGGTGCCAGTCTAATCTTGTCTTTAATGCTCATTACATTGCAGGTGGCTCCAGAGTCAAGCTGGCACCGCTGGACCCCTCTGTGCAGTGGTAGGTTTACAAACCACTTTTTTCCTTCAGTGTTCACAGCCCCCACGCTCTCAGCTGTGTACACGTCTCTCTCATCGCGGTCGCTGTCCTCCGGGTCCACTAGCAGTGGGTCATCCACAGCATTCAACTGACGTGCTTGCTGGCCTCTTTTCATGCATACCTTGGCAAAGTGATTAGCGGTCCCGCACAGGCGACATGACTTTCCAAACGCGGGGCACATGTCTCGCCCCCGTCTGTGCGGTGTGCCACAGTACTTGCAATCACCTGTGGCTCTTTGTGGCTGTGCAGATGTGTTGGTGGACTCGGATGGTCTGCTGGTAGGTTTCCGTCCTGTTCGCTGTCCATACGCCACATTGACGCTCTCCCCAGGCACGGGGCTGCTGAGTGACATGGATTTTAATTTATTGTCCAGCACCTCCACTGCCCGGCCAATGTCAATAGCCCCCTCCAACTTGAGGTCCTTCTCTCTTAGCATGCGTCGTCTGGCGCCCTCATCAGTTATTCCAAGCACAAGCCGGTCCCTAATGAGCTCGTCTCTTATAGCTCCATATTCACATGTGGCAGCTCTCTCCCTCAGTCTTGTGACAAAAGCATCTACAGGTTCCCCTTCCTCTTGTTTAAGGTTGCCAAAAACATACCTCTCAAAGATGACATTTCTGGTGGGTGTGAAGTATTGTCCCAATTTGTTGAGTATCGCTCCCGCGTCTTTCTGCTCTTCCGCCGTGAGTCCCAAGTTGTGCTTGTAAACATGATGGCAGTCCTTCCCCATTAGCCTCCTGAGCGTTGCTGCCTGCACCGGTTTCTCTGCCTTGTCGATCCCGGTCGCAAGCAAATAATCCTCAAACTCCGAGCGGAAGTTAATCCAGTTGCTGTGAAGATCCCCGGTCATCTTCATGGGCT